>JAGVSN010000072.1:600000-872104 GCA_022651745.1 Parapsyche elsis | reverse complement strand
TGAGGTTAGGTTGGCAAAAATTAAATTTTGTTTTACACATTTTCTTAAAAAATTTGACAGTTTTCTTTATTCGGGATGGGTACAGGTTGGCCTGCATAAAGATTTCGATTTCTGCACTATTTTAGATATTTTTGAAAAAAATTCACTTTTACTTGAGGTTTGTTTATGTTGGGTTGGAAAAATTTAATTTGGTTCAAATCAGCCTTTGATGCAAAGTTTGATTTTTAAAACAATCTTAAAGAATGGGATTCATTTTAATCTTGTGTAAACTGTGTGTCAACATTTTGTATTTTGAGAGCGAGAGCCGCAGGTTTTCAAACACGGAGCCGCCGGTTCCTGACCACTGGTCTATACTATTGAAAAATGTCTACTTTTCCCGAAGATAAGTCGTGTACAGGTTGGCCTGAATAAGGATATCGATTGACGCATTTTTTTTCTCTATATTTAAAAAAAAATCAACTTTTACGTGACGTTTGGGTTAGGTTTGGTTGTCTAAAATTAAATTTTGTCTATACCTTTTTTTTTTTTTAAATCCTACTTTTCGAAGTTGATTTCGAGGTTTAGGTTGCCCTGAATTACGTTTCCTATTGGTGCATTTTTTTGTCCATATTTTTGAATAATGTCTACTCTTCCTGAGGTTTGGGTTAGTTTGTGTTTACAAATTATGTAATTATATTTTTATCAGTATTTTTATTATTAAGTTAGAATTGTGCACTTTTTAATTGTTTACGTACTCTTTCAATATATTCATAAGAGTTACCTAAAAAGTAAATTTCACCAAACGGAAGAAAATTGATATCAACAAGCTCAAAAGACGAAATTAAATGATCAATGGCGCTTAAATGCTAAACGCTACTGAATTAAAGATTGAAATAATTAAATATTACAAGCGATTTCTTTTTTTATACAATGTTTATAAATTATTTCATATATGTAGTTGAAAAATATCGACACGGTTTATTTAAGTAGACCGTCATTTGCGACCGCGTTTACTCGGGCGCACAGAATTAATTATTGCGAGAGTCTCGAGAGAGCGGAGATGGTCGACTCGGGCAAAATAAGATCATAAAAACTAATAGAAAAAAAAAGAGTTATCATCTACTTTATTAAATGGGGTGGGTGCCTCCTTTGGGAATAATACAAAATTCTCGCTATCAAAATTACAACGTCACTCGCAGATTCCGCTAAAGGCAACGTACTGGAACGAGATTGTAAGACCTAAGACTTAAGATTATTATTTTCCCAGGAATCTGAAGACTTTATGTATATTTTTAGTTAGTTGTTTCCGATGTACCATTGACACGTTCAAAAGTAAAAGGATGATAGTTGACTACATTGTGGTGATGGACATTTATGTAAAAGTTGTGTTAGCCTAGTATGGGAATTTACAACATTTGATCCGAAAAATTCAAAACCATATAATTTATGTAATATTTTTAACATAAAATTGCGTCATCATTAAAACTTTTGTAGGAGTTAGAAATAGGAATCCTTACCCATTCTTCAATATGTCAACATCTCCATACGCATCTTCATATGCTTATAAAAGAAGGCATACGACCAATGCGTACTGCCAGTTATGACGTATGGATGTGAAACGTGGATGCTAAATTCAAGAATGTTATGCAAGATCCCGGTGCACACAGAGAATCATTGAAATATGTACATATGCTCGGTGTAACGATATGAGATCGTAAGAGGAATACGTGGGTAAGAAGCATGACCAAAGTGGTAGATATAGCGGAACGTGTGAAAAAGTTGGAGTTGACTCATAGCGAGAAGAATGGATGACAGACAGACGTGAAAAATACTGGAATAGTATCCGAGAGGATGTGAAAGAAAGCACGGTAGACCTAGGACAGTTGGTGAACATGCATGGATGTAAAGAAGAATAAATAACACGAAGAATGAAACTAGGATGGTGCGCTTTTGTAAGAATGAACATAGTTTTTAAATTCAACATTCCGCCATGCTTTAAAAAGAAGGCATACGACCAATGCGTACTGCCAGTTATGACGTATGGATGTGAAACGTGGATGCTAAATATGTAATAAGAAGATGTCGTAAGAGGGAATACATGGGTAAGAAGTATTACCAAAGTGGACACCTAGCGATAAGTATGGATGGCGCAAGAAATAATGGAATGGTATCAGAGAGGATCTGAAAGAAAGCAAATAAGACCAAGTGGACGATGGGCCGATGAATTGAGTAGAATGTGTGGTGTCAAGTGGATGCAGATTGCTCAAGACAGGCAGGAATGGAAGAGGATCCGGAGAGGCCTTCGTCCTTCGCCTTCGATGATGATACTAAAATTATTTTTGCCTGCGGTGCATTATACGCATGTTTCTCAAATATGACTGATGAATATTTTTTTTGATGCAACCTTTTGAAATGTATACCCAACGCAGAATAAAAGGGTGCCGACCCCTGCACCATAATAAAAGCTTCACCTTTATTTCGAAACATTTCAAGAGCTTTCAGCTCTGGATCTACACTTTGCAGTGTATTTTATTCACGAGTACTCTATCCTATCAACACGTGAAGCTTTGTCAAAATATCTTACGATACATAAATCCTGTATATTGAAAATATTTTTTTAACGTTCCCGAACACCATTATATAGTAGGTACTACCTCTGTACATAAAAGTTGATGGGTTTAGCGGCAGGGGTATAGGGTCACTCATTGTTATTCCGCGTCGAGGGTCCACGAATGGGGGTAAAAGGTTGTGCGGTGACCTCGACAGCCCTAAACCGAGCAAAGCTCGTGCAAAAGTTTCCAGCAATTTTCAATTTGTTGGAAAGCTACCGCGAATGCACCCGGAATGCATAATTCCCGTGTCGCGCACTGTCCGTGACGAAGGGAACACAGGGACTCGCTAAAATGAGCTACGAGACCCGTATCCGAATGGACCACTTTCACCCGATTAGCCCAAACGTTTGATTTTGAGAACGGTTGTCGTATAGGGGTGGATCGCAAAAAGCTGAGCTTTGGAGCATTAGAGCAGTGGTCGGGAACCGGTGGCTCCGGAGCCGCATGCGGCTCTCCCTCTCATACAACGTTTAGCGCGAAATACAATTTGTTGATTACACACAGTTCACACATCAAAATAAATCATAGATATTTCTACAACGTCATGGCTAATATAAAATGCTTTAAAATCGTTTTTCAGATTAAACTTTATTATCATATTACTTTTTAGTAATAAACTGTCGAAGGTTATTACATTTCAGCCGTTCACCATCCACTGGTGTTGAGCAATCTGCATCCTTTTTGTAATTACACTCGGTCCACCTTGCTTTCTTTCACATCCTCGCGGATACCATTCCAGTATTTCTCGGGTCCATCTGCCGTCCATTCTTCTCGCTATGCGTCCAGCCGATTGCCACTTTGGTCATACTTCTTACCCATGTATTCCTCTTGCGATCTCTTCGTGATATACCAAGCATACATTTGTGTGCACTGTGGATTCTTACGTAGCATTCTTGAATTTAGCGTTTAAGTTTCACATCCATACGTCATAACTGGCGGTACGCATTGGTCATATGCTTTCTTTTTTTAGCATAGCGGAATGTTGAATTTGAAAACTATGTTCATTCTTTCAAAAGCACTCCATCGTTTTATCTCTTCTAATTTTGAATATATAATTCGAAAATACATAATATGTTGCGGCTCCCAAACATACCAATTTCGCATGATCTTCCCTAATTTGGATCTTAAGCTACAGAAAGGTTCCCGACTACTGATTTAGAGAGACGTAGCGGTTCGTCGTACTCGTGCAAGCGCAATGAGAATGAGCGTAAGTTGAAAAGTCGTTTTAACGTAGGGGCATTAATGCAATGAATGAAGGGCTAGTTGTTTGAAAAGGTTTATCTGGTTTGTCTTTAAATGAATTCATTTTATTTGTCTGATTTAATTGCTAATGTGTTATGTCCTTTTTTTAGCACTCAAACAAATTTAATAAAAAAAAAATGTTGGTTAAAATCTTCCATTGAAAATATTAACTTCTGAGAAATTAGGGTTAAAAATTTTAGCTCCTTGGAATTTGGGTTAAAAAATTTTACTTGCTTGAAATTTGGGTACATAGATTAAACTATTGTAAAAAATAAGGGTTACACATACATACTAGTGTAAGCCCGTTGAATATCAACGGAGCATTCTCATCACCCGTACTGGAAAAATAATAATAAATTCAATAGTTTTAATAGTTGTTGCATAGGATGACGCGTTATAATAATAACAACGTAACAATTTAGCAAAGTCATGAGCCTATTGACAATCTATATTGTCAAATTGCAGCAGGCCCGTCATCACCTCCGTTTGGATCATAGCGCTTACGCTCACTGTCCCAAACCGGTGATCTGGTTTTTTAATTATTTTTACTTCAGTGAGCGTTATCGGCAGACAGACACACAGATAGACAGAATAGGGCTTACTAAGCTAACTAGCTAGGGTAACTTTTGAGAATTTAAGGCGCTCACACACACACCTTAGCCAAATCGCTGATGTGTGTGTGAGCGCCTTAAAGGTTACAAAAATCAGCTTCTGAGAAATTACGGTTACATAATTTAACTCTGAGAATTTACGTGTATATTAAACTTAATAAAAAAGTGTTCTTGAAAAGTTGCATTTAGCACTTACGTATATTTGTTTTCATTGGAGAATATTAATTTTGTGATAAATTAGTATTACGAAATTTAACTTCCGAGAAATTAGAGTTACACAGTTTAACTTCTGACCAAATATCGTTACAAATTTCTACTCTTTCTTAATAAATTTTTAACATATGATTCTGTGAATTGAAATAATTCACCGGTTTTAAAATCGGGTGATTATTTTATTATATAGCCGACTTTATATAAAATCGCATTGATTTTTTTTTCAATATTGGAATTATCGAATTTGTCCAAACCGGTAAACTGTTTAATTTTGTCCGTACGAGTTTTGACCGTCATTTAAAGTGATTAACGTACGATTTTTAGGGGTATGGTACGCATCGTTGAGCGTCAGCGGACCCTTTCGTAATGAAAGTCTGCCGACTAAAAACCCTTCAGGGCGGTACGTACGCCCTAATGTCAAGTGTAAGGGGTGAAGAGAGAGAGAGAGATTAGCATAATTTTGGGTCTCAATATGTCTTCGGGCTCTATTTCTATCGTCGAGTTGTCGGACTTGTAGCCTTTGTGGAAAAGCCCAGGGCGAAAACCTTTGCGGTGGAAAAATTACTCTCTCTCTCCTCTCTCTCCCTTGTCGAGCTTCGGAAAAGCCATTTTCCCAATATCTTATACTTGCGAGTGTGTAACGTGCGGGATAATAATTAGTGGCCAATTTTATATTATACATATATATGTATATATATATATATATATGTATATATTTGGGTATGCTTACATACATACATATATGTATGTATATCGATTTATAGTTGTGTAGCGTATCGTACTCTCGTGTCAATGTGACCTAGTGGATATTTCATAAATTACGTGTCACATTATGTGTCGTCCTTTCTCCAGCGTTCGATCCCCTATGAAAGAGTCGTAACAATCATCGATAGTGACACATTTTCTATAAATACTATTTTGTCCGACAAGAGATAAATAATAAAAAAAAATATGTCACCTTGTGCATGTAAGAAATAATGGGTATTCATTTTAAGGTTAGATTTATTGTGTGTATTGTTTAATTTTTACTTGGGTTAGTTCGTTGCGCTTGAATATTATTGTATTACTAGTGTAAGCCCGTTGAATATCAACGGAGTGGTTTCTCATCACCCGTACTTTACCCGAGTGTTTTTGGGTGGTTGAGTATTGTATATATGTGTATTTAATAGTTTTAATAGTTGTTGTTGTTGGCGCTTTATAATTAATTATTTAATTATATGTACATATATATAATTGTTATTATAAAGCGCCATCTATACAACAACTATAAAAACTATTATATATTCATATAAATTAGCAAAGTCGCGAACACTTGCGAGGGTGACGTCATAGCGTTATCAGCAGACAGACGGATTTCGGCTATTATATATATAATTGTATTGCCCGATTACGTATTTCAGTGCAAGCAAAAGGCAGACATACTTTGGCGTGTTATATATATCATCATTATCATTAAATTTGCAGCCGTACACCATCCGTAACCATTGATTGAATCCACACATTCTTCTCAATTCATCAGCCCATCGTCCACTCGGACTACCTTGTTTTCTTTCACATCCTCTCGGATACCATTCCAGTATTTCTCGCGTCCATCTGCCATCCATTCTTCTCGCTATGAGTCAACTCCAACTTTTTCACACGTTCCGCTATATCTACCACCTTGGTCACGCTTCTTACCCATGTATTCCTCTTACGATCTCTTATCGTTATACCGAGAATATGTACATCTTTCCATGCATCTCTGTGTGCACTGGGATCTTGCGTAACATTCATTGAATTTAGCATCCACGTTTCACACATCCATACGTCATAACTGGCAGTACGCATTGGTCGTATGCCTTATTTTTTAAGCATAGCGGGAATGTTTCTTCTTATTTACAACCAGTCATATTCACCAATTATCCTAGGTATAAATAACTATCAATATATTATAGTACTCAATCTATAAGTATAAATAAAATATTATTTTAGTGATATAACATGATTATGAAATCTCACTTAAGAATAGTTTAAATTTGATTTAAAATTAATTTTATTTATTTATTAAAATATAATATATATGATTGCATTGAAGCGTGCATTGAAGCTTTTAATAATTAAATAATTTTGTATTTAACAAAGTTATACGCATATCAAATCGGGTGATACTTATGGCCCGGTCCGCTGTAAAAAGTCAATATTGCCCGATATATGTATTTATGTACAATGTATATTTTTTCAGCGTCCTTTGTGAGCCACGACGTTGGTTCCCAAACGTTTTACCATCGACGTGTTATTCCCATAATATACAAAAAAATACGAGCATAATATGAATGTAATAAAAAAATATGCGATATCCTCTCAACTATGACACTGAAAGCCTTCGATGAATATTGAAATTTTCATCGTTACATTGTGTGTACGCGTGTGTGTATAAATTCTGGGGCGAAATTTGATATTAAATTTGTTTCGAGCACCCTATACTCTATGCGTGGCGCAAAAAGGCTTTTTTTACGACCAGGGTTGTAGTCGCTTTTTGCAAAAAAAAAAAAAAACGTATAGATATAGATATTAGTAAGTCGAAAATGGAACGAGAGGTAGAGGCGCCACGTTTTTTTCTCGAAATTCTTAGAAGTCTTATATGCAAACATGTTTTTCTCATTCGTTTGGGATAACAAGATGTGAAATTATTAATATCTACACATTATTACATTATGGTTAAAGCCTTTTTTTCACTTTAAAACACCTTCACTGTCAATTCCATTTTTCATACTTTATTGATTTTTAATTAATATTATTACATCACTGAAAAGTTGTGCCATAAATAAACAAAGTTGATAGAGACACTTGTTGGCCAAACGATTCGTGCCAAAAACGTATTTTTGATATATAGATACATGATTTTCCCCCTTCATGCATAAGTAACTGTTATTTAAAGCCTAAAGTTACACAAAAGCAACAATAATATGTTGAAAAAACATTTCCATAACATCTACCAAAAGAAATAAACAGTGTGTCTACACTCGTTGCTGGCGCAAAACTTTCAGCAACTATGTAGTTTGGAAACCTACTGAAATGTCAAAATGTTGACACTTGTTGCCTCTGTCTATCTGAGGATTACTTAAAATTTCAATTTTGACACAGGTAGTCTAGATATCAAAGCTTACAACTTTAAACGTTGAACAGATGTTGTTTTTGTCTATTCAAACTTAACACGTTGACACTTGTTGCCTCTGTCTATCTGAGGATTACTTAAAATTTCAATTTTGACACATGTAGTCTAGATATCAAAGCTTAAAACTTTACCGTTTAACAGATGTCAACAGATGTTGTCTTTGTCTATTTAAACTTGACACGTTGACACTTGTTGCTTACTTAAAATTTCAATTTTGACACAAGTAGTCTCTATATATCAAAGCTTACAACTTTAAACGTTGAACAGATGTTGTTTTTGTCTATTCAAACTTAACAAGTTTACACTTATTGCCTCTGTATATCTGAGGCTTACTTAAAATTTCAATTTTGACACATGTAGTCTATCTATCAAAGCTTATAACTTTAAACGTTGAACAGATGTTGTTTTTGTCTATTAAAACCTTAACACGTTGACACTTATTGCCTCTGTATATATCTGAGGCTTACTTAAATTTAAATTTTGACACATGTAGTCCATATATCAAAGCTTAAAACTTTACCGTTGAACAGATGTCAACAAATGTTGTCTTTGTCTATTCAAACTAAACACGTTGACACTTGTTGCCCCTGTCTATACCAAGGCTTAACGTAACTATACATACATCCAAGAAAATTCTCAACACAAAAAAGCAATATACTCCAAACAATACTGCATATATAAAAATATGGTTAAATTTAACTTGTACGTTTCCAGCAAAAAATTATTCAGTTACAACGTCAGCTCTGCTGGTACGGACAGACAGACGTTACGACTTTTACGTGCGTAACGCTATTTGCCTGTGACACTCTCGAGAATTTTCGCTCGTGTTGCAAATATATGTATATGTGTTGTACAAACAAGCATAAAAAAGTTTGGGAAGTTGCGGTTTATACGCATATATACATACGCACTAGAAACATTTACATGTATGTATGTATGTACATATTATATATGTGAAGAATTGTGAAAAAAAATCACATACATAACATACGTTGAAACGTTGAGGTGTACGATTCAATGCTGAACGTATTATATGTATATTTTAATTGAATTAAAAAATTGAATATACATTCTATAATTTAAGTGTATAAAGTTTGGTGAAATTATTGTATTGATGTGAAATATTCGCAGTCAAACTTTAGAGCGTTGAGTTTGAAGCGTAGTGCACTGTATGTACATATGTATGTAATGTACATACAATACGTATCATTTATCTATACGTCAATAAAATTGCACAAGATACTGAATATTGACCGGTTACTTTATACGTATAGATAGCTGGAGATTAATATTTATATTGATTTAAATAAAATATGTAATAATTTGAATATACATATATGTATATGTATGTACATAACTAAGCAATGCATTTTAATTACAACTGATACATAATTTGATCGAGTGAACTTGTCGACTCTACCTAACATATATGTACCTTTATATTTATGTAGGTTAAAATTATTACGCGACAAAAGTATAAACTTTTAACGTATATTAAGTAATAAGTTGACACTGCAGTATAGCAGATATTAAATCGATAAAATTTTACGATACTAAATTTGACAAAACAAAGATACTAAGTTCGCGATACTAAATTTGTATTTGTATAGTTAAGAATTTAAAATTGAATATAATTAATGGCTTGCCAGAATTTCTCAGAAATATAAATACAATTGATAGATTCCTGGCAGCCATAAAACAGCATCTCTAGTTAGATAATAAGTTTATTTTGTAATTTCAGTTTTACGTTGTGTCTGTTTGTAAATTAGCATTTTAAGCTAAGCTTAAATAAATAAACTATCCTCTCCATTGATCCTTATCCATCTTGGTGCTATTAAAAAAACATTGAACTATCGACGGTTAAGCTTTGGCAATCTCTAGTTTATATAATGCAAAAATTATGGTTAAAATTATTAAAACACATAATAATTTTGAGCGAATAAAAGTAACTTATACCGTAATAAATCAATCTAACGCATCGACTTTGTATATATAAAAAAAAACTATTATACGACCGATACATAACTTTTATTGTATTTATAAGACACGTTGAGTAAATACTTTGGCTTTGATATTATATAATACAATATTTAAACCCAGTGGTCGGGAACCTTTTTCGAACTAAGGAGCCAAATTAGGGGAAAACCTTGCAAAATTGATTAAGTTTGGGAGCCGCAACATATTATTTTCAGATTATGAAGAATGAAACTTGGATGGAGCGCTTTTGGAAGAGTGAACCTAGTTTTTGAATCCAACATCCGGGGCTACGCTTAAAAAATAAGGCATACGACCGATGCGTACTGCCAGTTATGACGTATGGATGTGAAACGTGGATGCTAAATACAAAAATGTTACATTAAGATCCAGTGCATACAGATGATACAATTACAGTATTTTATTTTATTTTATATTTACATTACCATCCTCTCGGGATACCATTCCAGTATTTCTCGCGTCCATCTGCCAATCCATTCTTCTCGCTATGTGTTCCAGTCACATTTTTCACACGTTCCGCTATATCTGGCGCTTTTGTCATACTTCTTACCCATGTATTCCTCTTACGATCTCGTTATACCGAGCATATACATCCTTCCATGCTTCTCTGTGTGCATTGGATCTTTTACGTAGCATCCAAGTTTCACATCCATATGTCATAACTGTCAGTACGCATTTGTCGTACGCCTTATTTTTTAAGCATAGCGGAATGTTGGATTTAAAAACAATATTCATTCATTCAAAAGTACTCCATCCTAGTATACATATTATATGTACCACTATCAACTGAGTCGCCTAGTTCCAAATCCCGATTTATAATATATAAAAAAAGAGGATAAAATATTTTCTGGTTCTTCTAAGAATGTTTTCAAACGATGCATTATTCCAAATACCGCCAAGTGCGCCGTAAAAAAATATTGAAAATCAGTGTTAGTTCCAAAAATTGATAAAAGCTGATAAAAGCCATATTTAGAAACAAACAACGATAAGTCCATGTTTCTAATCTCAATATTTTGTTTAATATCAACAAAATTAAGTTTAAATGAGTTTAAACGCCATCAAGCAAATAAAGTCTGCAGCAGAAAAACCGCGTTTGCGAACAAGTGAGTTTTATGGACTTATCGGGATTTGGAACTAGGCGACTCATTACTATATCTACGTTTTGCGTGCAAAATTCACTAAAACCTAATTTTAGCTTTATTAAAATCAATTTTTAAGCAGGCTTAAAGTAGACCGCTGATTTTTAACCGAAGTAAACTTTTCAAAACAAATCAATCAAAACGCATCGACGCCTAAACTTTCGCACGATCGATCCGTTTACGATACATCGTTCGATTTATGCGTCGTTATATCTACTGACACTCAAAGTTGACATATGCACACTATTACCTTATGCATATGAAAGCTTATATTATATGGAAGCTTATTGTATATGGATAGGCGTAAATATAAACGTGTGAATGGACCTTGATGTCGAATCAAAGGGCATCTTGTGTGTTCGCGTTGGGCCCCGGCGAGCTTTCAGACGGGTCCTGGTCCCGGCTGAAAGCTTTCAGTTCGTGTATAGCCTCCACGAGGTGAGGTCGCGTTCGGTCTCCTCTGAAAAACCACCCCTAGATCACGATATTTCACTCCACACCCCTTCCTGAACCAAAAAATCATATAAATAACGCCATCAAACAATTAAATCGAACCGAAACACTTTGACGAAGTTCGTTCGTGAAAAATACATGTACGGCGAAAAGTTTAATTTTATTCCATTTCATTATATACCATACTTCAAACTCGACCTTTGCACAATCTAAAACAATGTACGTTTTAAATTCAACGGTAAACGTTGTGTGTTTTGTTTTGGAGCGTGCGTGAAAAATAGCGCTCGACGAAGAAGAAAGTACGAGTGCGAAATTCCGCTTTAATTAAATTTTCATCATCCGAAACGAGGTAAGTGAATTATATTTCAATTGTAATTTTAAACGTGTACACATATATGTCGCCGTTTATTTTGGCTAGAGAGCAGTGTCTCAGACGTTATGTATGTGATTATTACATATTTTGAATTTTACTGTATAGTTATATCCGATGTGGGAAAATTTTGGGAGTATTGTCGAGAGTGTAAGCTGGTTAGTGTCTTCGGCTTAAATTTCCCATTTATTTTAAATAAGATGCCAGACTCGATTAATTTTAATAAGATGACGGGGCGACCAAATATCGCAATTTCGTTCCAATCTAATATATAATATAGGGTGAGCTTATATATATGAGTACAAGAGCTTTATTGTAATTGAAATTATAAGCAAGTAAATTCATCATAAATTTAATCAATAATACAAAAAATTACTCTTTTAACTTAATGTGGTTATTTTGACTTGAGATTGATTAACGTGATGTTGTACGAAAAAATACAACATTTTATACTGATACAGTTTAAATTTCAAATGTGAGAATTTGAGTGGTACGAGCTAAGTTATGTTATTGTATCGCCACACTCTGAGTATATTAAAAATTTCAAGCATTCCACTTAGGATCACATTAGAATGTTTTAGACTTGGAATAAATGTTCATGTACGATTTAAAACAATTTAAACGCTTTTTATTTTAACACGAGAAAAAAAATATACATAATTTGTACGAATTTCTAATTAATAGCATTTATTTTTATGTATGTACATATATTGTACTGAAAAAAATTTACAATGTCTTTATTGTATCATAATACGTATTCACAGTAGATAATCATATTGTAAAGATAGTTGATAGTTATTTATATCTAGGACAATTGGTGAATATGACCGGATGTAAGGGAGAAAAAATAAAAAGAAGAATGAAACTTTGGATAGAGAGTGCTTTTAATAGAATGAACATTCCCGCTATGCTTAAAAAATACGACCAATGCGTACTGCCAGTTATGGATTGTGAAACTTTGACGCTAAATTCCAATAATACTACGTAAGATCCAGTGCATACAGAGAAGCATCGAAAGATGTATGCTCGGTTATAATAAGAAGAGATCGGAGATATAGCAGAACGTGTGTAAAAGTTTGTATGGTATGGAGTCAAGTGGAATGGACGTGGAACGGAGAGGCCTTCATCCAGCAGTGGATATGGTGAACGGTTGAAAATTATATCATAATAAACTTCATCGTCGCATTTAGACTTCGGCCGGTAGTTGAAAAATTTGCGCGCGCTCAACTTTAGACCGTTTTTACTTTGGAATAACTCACATCGTTGCTTTTTTGTGTATTTTTAATGTTGAATATTGATGTTCGTCGATCTGAATTCGATAATAAATTCCAAATTTAGCGATCGTTTCGACGAAGGCCGAACGTTTTTGCGAACGGGATTGACGGGACGTTGGAAAATCGGCACAGCCGGATTTTAATCCGGCTTCGGCTATCCGAAGTCACGATTTCGCCCGGTTTTCGGCGAATATGCGCGGATAATTTGCAGGATTTTCAACTCCAATTTATAATATAAACAATGGAGCTGGGGGAGAATTTAATCAAGGACGAGCGAGGAAAAGAGACGAGAGGCAAATGAATGTCACTCAGATTTAATAGATTCACAAAGGCGTTCGTCCGAGCGACCGTTGATAATTTGTCAAAGGGTATTTTATTTGTCTTTAATTTTGAAGAAATTTTTTCCACTCAAGACTCTATGCGGTTATCGTTGTATTTACCATTGTCGAAAAACCATTAATAAATTACACCCGGAAGCGAAACCATTGACAAAGATTAACCGTTACGTCTCTGACGACGGAAAAAAATACAACAAATTTTCGACGCGGTCTATTGTTATTATTATTATTAATTCAAACTTTTTAAAACGAAAAATATTCCCGGGTACACGTCCGAGACATTGCTCGAAACAAACATTTATATATTTTTTCACTTTCCCCGTCGTCTTCTCGTACTCTAAATTAAATAAATACGAACTTCACAAACAGACTTATTTCGCAGTGAATTCGTTCGAATTGTACGGGTATTTTAGTTGTTTTTTTTTTTTTTTTTTTTTTTGTATTTCTCCTCGCGAACAAAAAAGTCTGTCCATCTGTTTGTCAATCTATTATTCATTTGTTGAAATCGAATAGGGATTTAATTTCAGATTTAAATCTGCCCAAAAAAGTATTCCGAACAAAAGACCCGATCGATATTGGATTTTTTTTCCCACGACCGTCAAACGTGTCCAACAAATTAAACATAAACACTGCTATATACATATAATATTATAATAACAGCAAAAAATGAAAATTTCCGTTATAAAAGAAAGGGATACGCTTTGAAGTTTGGAATAATAAAACGCGAGAGCGAACTACAACTTTCGGTTGAACGATTTCATCATAAATTACCACTACTTCACTGTAATATCAAACAATTCCGGCTGTTTAATACACAATGTATTAAATTAAATAAATACACATTTTCAACGAATTGAGAATACTTTCAGGAAACTGCTGTATTTTTTGTTATTATTAATAACCATTTTTAGTAACGTTTATCGTGGTTTTTTCATTAAAACAAGTCAAATACAAAACAGTACAATTTAAACTCTGACTGAATAAATGTATTTTAATACAATTAAATTCTTAATTCTGTTAATTTATTTTGTAAATCTACTGAGTCACATGCAACTATAACTTTATATATCAGCGAATCTTAGATGGCTCAAAAATGTCTTCTGTTAATATAGAAGAATTATACAAATATAAAATATACGTGTTTGTATAATGAGACACGGTCAATAGACGTCACTATAATCAAGATATTGCATTGAACAGATTATCTAATCATAGGTTGATTGTTCCATTATTTATTCATTCACTCAAATACGCACACACATACATACATACATATCTACAGTGTAAATAATTTACAAATGGAATTTTTGCACCCAAGAGAATGAGAAATGGATTAAAAATTGCACTCACTGCATACGTGCGCCCGTTTTAATCGTCGTTTTTCATTACATTTGTCGTTTCGGTTAAACGAATGATATATATACGATGTATAATATTAACGTTGCAAAGGTACAAAAATAATATTTGCTTGTAGTTTTGAATATTCATGAGTTTTGCAACCGAGCGTTGAAGTTAATTAATGTATTCATCTTCCGACCAACGAAGCTCTCGCTGTGTTTATTTTTTAAGGTTTATACATAGTATTTATTGTTGTATTCTTTAAGCTTCGATATTTTTTTGTAATTTAATTTCACTATCACCGTTGTTTACATACATATGTACATAAATACGAGTATATTGAAGTATTTTACGTAAAGTCGACATTTTTTATTCCATTTTACTTTCACAGAGTGTAATGAATATTCAAAACTTGTTTTTAATTGCTCGATATGGGCTATCGGTAGCGATAAGTGTGAAAATTGCAATTTCCCGCAGGCGCACATTACAGAGGAAATGTTCCGAAGCAAAGGGAAATGCAAAAGACACTTACCACGGTTAAATCTTTGCAGATTTTCCTCGCTTTCAGTTGGCATTTGGCAAAGGAACTGTGCCGCATTTGAATTTCACGCGATATCAAGATGTTGTGTCGCATTAAAGCTTATTGGCGAGAGTCTACTGTAATAAAAATATAATATTACAATGTATTTCTAAAGTTTCAAGAGTAAAAAGTTTGCGCGGTTACCAATTGAAAGTTTCGTGAGAGTTTTATTTATTCAGGTTTTTTTGATAAATGTATTTTTTTCGTTATAAATTCAATAATATTTTATTTCGATAGAGTGTTTTTCGATTAATTAATGAGATGCAAAAGTGGATCGTATTACGCGAGCAAATTAATTACAATTAACGAAATTTATGAATTGGTGTAAAAGTTCAATTACGTCAATTGTTTATAACAAATATGCTACGATTTAATCAGATTAAATTCACTCGTCCATTCAATGCATAAATGTCTTAAAAATTATTTATAGTATCATTCAAATTGATATTTTTAATTAAATTGTTGAAATTTTATCGTAGTATATCACATGTTATATCATGTTAACAGACAATTATTATCATTCCAAAAGCAATGTTCAAAATCAATTTTCATTGAACGAGCTAAGATATTGGAAATTTTATATTGTGCAATGTGCATGTATTAAAATAGACTCTAAGAAGAAAATAGACACAGAAAATTCAATTTTCTTTCTTACCGTATTGTATATAAAGTTTTTTCTTTCTTACTGTATAGTTTTAGTGCTGTAATTTTTCCGTACGGAAAAATTCAATATTCCTATAAATTACGTTAATTATAATGTAATTACGTTAAACTTACGCTGACCGTAATTACAGCATTTTCCATAGAAAATGTCAGCATATTTTGTAACCTTGACTATGTACATATGTATGTATATTTATTTTAACCCCTTTAGAACTAAAATAAAATTTTTAATTACAACAAAATAAGTGTGTTTAGCGTTCCTAGCGGACAAAAAGACAGACTTATATAGTATTTGTACTTCTATTGGTTGATTTGCCAGTGTTTGATCATCCAGTGTATGAAAGGAACGTCTTCTCGCTTCGCTCGTGAATGGCTGTGTCTTGAAGGTTAGGCCAGTAGTTGGAAACAGGCGGCTCCGGAGCCGCATGCGGCTCTTTGTATGAAAACCTGGGGCTCTCGCTGTCATCCAACATTTTGCGTGAAATACAAAATGTTGACACACAGCTTACAAAAGATCAAAATGAATCCCATTTGCACAACGTCGTGGCTATAAAAATGCTTTAAGATCATTTTTCAGATTAAACTGTATAATAATTTTTAGTAATAAACTGAAATATAACGCGAGGACAACTTATTTCTTACTATTATTAATGATTAATGAGTAACATTAACAATTATGTATGTATACCTATCAATTATGCAAAGTTTTCCCTAATTTGGCTCTTAGCTCGATCCCAAGCGCCACAAACTCACCACAGGTGACATGGCGTGACCTGTCGTCACGTTACCGAAGTTGTTTGTCGACGCCATGACAACGTTTCTCCGACAGACAGACATTTCGATTTTATATATGTATGTACATAAAATGCTGCAAAACTGTAGTCACTGTAGATACGCATATTGTAGAGGTTAGTTGATAGTTATTTATACCTAGAACAATTGGTGAATATGACTGGTTGTAAAGAAGAAGAAATAAAACGAAGAATGAAACTAGGATGCAGTGCTTTTGGAAGAATGAACGTAGTTTTTAAATCCAACATTCCGCTAAGCTTAAAAAGGGAAGGCATACGACCAATGCGTACTGCCAGTTATTACGTGGATGCTAAATTCAAGAATCTTACGCAAGATCCAGTGCACACAGATGTATGCTCGGTATAACGAGAAGAGATCGCAAGAGGAATACATGGGTAAGAAGCATGACCTAGGTGGCAGATATAGCGGAACGTGTGAAAAAGTTGGAGTGAGTGGACACCATTGCGAGAAGAGTGGATGGCAGATGGAATGGTATGGTATCCGAGAGGATGTGAAAGAAAGCTAGGTAGACCGAGTGGACGATGAGCTGATGAATTGAGACAAATGTGTGGAGTAAAAACTGGATGCAGACAAACAGGAATGGAAGAGGAACGGCTGAAAATGATGATGTAATCTAATATATGTAGACCAGTAGTCGGGAACCGGTGGCTCCGAAACCGCATGCGGCTCTCTGTATGACAACCTGCGGCTCTCGCTGTCATCAAACGTTTTGCCCGAAATGTTGACACACAATTTATACAAGATCAAAATTAACAGTGATTTAGAGACAGAAACCTGACCCATTTTTATGTAATTAGCAAAGGACAAGTCTTCTCTCATCTATGTAAATACATACATACAAACAGAAAAGCTAAAAATACAGAACAAACAGCTGAAAATGCAATCAATCGAATCATCGGACAATATTCAAAAGTGTACTCTCAACGACCCAATTACTAGACAGCAATGCAACGAGCAAAAAAAAACGTCACACCGTAAGTGTGTACTTGAGAAAATTTTAACAACGTAGACACGAACGAACGATACGTGTACTTTCGCCATTTTAGATATTCGCCGACTTACAACTGGGGTAATACAGTTTTACGAGCGTTTTCGCACTTACACATACATACATATGTATGTGTATAATACATACTAGGCGCTTTTCTTATTTGGTATGCAGAGCGTTCCGGGTATCGTTTCGTTCCTGGGGGGAAAAGCTCTCGGTCCTTTTCTTTCGTCGTGCTTAATTTCGGCGTAGGCATTAACATAACAATTTCCGGTTTTCGAGATTAGGAAAACGGCGATGTCGCTTTCGAATGAAGAAATCGAGCCAAAAACGGGTAATTCGATTCGGGACATTTGAGTATACATACATATGTATGTATATGTACCTATTCTCCGTTGCAATCTCTCGCGATTATTTCATACTAGCAGATGGGTTCTAGTGGGCCAGTTTCCTTTTATGGGCAAGTCGTTGCTGCTACCAAATGTCTTTAGTGTGGGAAATTGAGACAATTTTCTTATGAAAAATATGGTATTTCATACTGGTCATTTAATAATAAAAAAATTACGTCATACTCTCACACACAGCTGCGAAATCGCGTATGAAAACCTAGCGAATTTCGAAGCAGCGGTTTCTGTCACTGTGACATTGGTCCGACTGCAGCGCCATTCGACAATCAACGGTCGAAACACGAAATACCATCAGTCACCTCGCTTTCGGAACGTTTGTATTTCACTCACGATTCTGAACACGGACTCAAGTCAGAGTTATTTACATACACAATATATTAACTTTTCCATCGAAGTCCGCGAATCGCGGAATTCGGCGGAAAATCCTTCTCAGACGCGTATTCGGTTATTATATTCGAGCATTGATGCCACTCACGCGTATTAACTTTTTTTATTGCGAATTTGTTTCAATTCAGATTAATGCAAATAATTGTGTATGAAGTAAAATTGGATGAGTCGCAGGTTTTCATACAAAGAGCCGCATGCGGTTTCGGAGCCGGCAGTTCTCGACCGCTGCTCTAATTTTTTTAACAATATTTTGAACTGCAATTTACTCTCGTGGATAAATTCTCATATCAATAAAATATTGCAAACTCAAACTATACTCATTGTTACCAAAACAACTCATCCAAATCGGTCAAGCGAAAGTAGTTTTTGTAAAATGTGCAACAAAAAAAAAAACTACCGGAGCGGAGACTAGGCAATCTTTATTAAGTTTAACTCACTGAATCCGAATATGATAATGAAATTTGTTGGTTAGCTCTCATGTTTATGAGATACTAGTGTAAGCCCGTTGAATATCAACGGAGCGTTCTCCATCACCCGTACTGTAAAATAATATTAAATTTAATAATTTTTATACATAGTTGTTGCATATCTATGCAACAATGCGCCATCTATGACGCGTTATAATAACAACAACGTAACAATTTAGCAAAGTCGCGAGCCTATTTTGTATTATTTAAATAGTCAAGTTGAAGTCTGCCCATTATCATCTGGTTTGGCTCACCGCGTAAGCGCTCTGTTCCGAATTAGTGATACCGGGTTCAAATCCCACTCGTGCGACGTTCTGGTTTTTTTTTTTAATTATTTACATTATTATATTATATACTAGTGTATACTAGTTTATATACTATATAATATATAATATACTATATACTATATAATACTATATAATAGTTATATACTATATTATATACTAGTGTAAGCCCGTTGAATATCAACGCCCGCTGAATTTTAAATTACGTAAAGCGCTTTTTTAATAGAGATCCCCACTAATTGATCGCACGGTTGTAAGTAACAAAAAAAAAGTTTTTATAGCGTCATCTATATGTAGGTAGGTATGTAGGGTAAAGCAGTCACGATCCCTTGTATAGGTAATGTTTAAAAAAAAAAAAACTAAATTGGCCAAGGGCGATGGCAGATTAGTCTAAGAACGTTCTTCCCGAGCTTGGGGTCCTGGGTTCGATCCCCCGCTCGTTCTAGTGGTTTTTTAATCATTTTTCCTGAGCGAGCGTTATCAGCAGATAGACAGACAGACAGACAGACAGACGGATTTCGGCTATTATATATATGTATAATAATGAGCGTTTATAAAAAAAATTCACAATTTTACCATTCTTTTGACTTTTGCAGTCTGTAACTCAAAATTTAGTACTATTTATGTTCAAAATGAGTATTGGAAGTAATACTCAGATGTTTTTGCTATGAATTTTTATATTTGAAAGTTTTAAAATACTTATACGTAATCGTCTAGCAAATTTTAAACGTCAAAAATATTTTTTTTCTTTCGGATTTTTCCCGGCCTTATTATTCCTTAGGTTGGTCAGTTTTTTTTATTTTGACGCATTTATAAGAGTTGGTTCTCTATTCCAGTATTTTTTTATTTTTGTCTAAACGTACAAATTTGAGCTAAACGAAGTAAAATTACACAAATTGGTGGATTCGAGTCTCGCAGAGGGACTCAAGAGCCCTTAATTTCGTCTCGGCGGCGAAAGCTCCCCCTGGGGCTAAATGATCAATGCCGGGGTCCTGAGACCTTTTAACCCCTTCGGTGCCACCTACAGATAAGGCCAACATCCACACCGAGGCCCAGAAGGACCGAACAAACCCCCCCAACCCCGGATGCCTTTGTCGCTTTTGGGTCAGATGACTATCGACGTTGCATTGAAACTGCCCGAAGATATTTTTTTTTTTTCCAAACTAGCCCACGTTCAATTCAAGCCTGAGGGCTTTAAGCTCACTTACACTATTATGGGTATAACTTTATTCAATCTAGTTATATGTATATGTAGTGAGTACAATACAATACAAACTGGCTGCAAATGTCATTTGTATTGAAACGTTGGTAAACTATGTATTTTTTTTCTCTGAACTGATATTATTTATTTAAGGTATGTAGCTTAAAAAGCTAATTACGAACAGACATTAACTTTAAAACTGAAATTACAAAATAAACTTATTATCTACTAGCACTTGTACAGAGGTGCTGTTTTATGGCTGCCAGGAATCAATCAATGTATTGTATTATGTAAATAAATGTATTAAATATTTTGATGATAAATTCTTATCAAATTTAAAAATATATAACTAACATGCACACTTTTAAGGTTTCATTTTACATTCATCCAATTTAATTCATTCAACATATACATATTTTATACTAGTTAATTTAAAATACTCCGATTAATACTTCATTAACTATGCATGTACATACATATGTATGTATGTACATATGAGTCGCCTAGTTCCAAATCCCGATTAGTCCATAAAACTCACTTGTTCGCAAACGCAGTTTTTCTGCTACAGACTTATTTGCTTGATGGCGTTTAAACTCATTTAAACTTAATTTTGTTGATATTAAACAAAATATTGAGATTATGAACTTGGACTTATCGTTGTTTGTTTCTAAATATGGCTTTTATCAGCTTTTATCATAGTGCAATTGTCAGTTTTTGGAACTAACACTGATTTTCAATATTTTTTTACGGCACACTTGGCGGTATTTGGAATAATTTCAAGTATACGGCATCGTTTGAAAACATTCTTAGAACCAGAAAATATTTTATCCTCGTTTTTTATATATTGTGGACTTATCGGGATTTGGAACTAGGCGACTCATATGTAGGTCATTGAAATAAAACTTTGTATGTCCACTATCCACTGCTGGACGAAGGCCTCTCCAATCCTCTTCCATTCCTGTTTGTCTTGAGCAATCTGCATCAATTCATCAGCCCATTGTCCACTCGATCTAACTTGCTTTCTTTCACATCCTCTCGCGGATACCATACCATTCCATCTGCCATCCATTCTTATCGCTATACTTCAACTTTTTCACACGTTCCGCTATATCTGCCACCTTGGTCACACTTCTTACCCATGTATTCCTCTTACGATCTATTCTCGTTATAACGAGCATTTACCTTTCAATGCTTCTCTGTGTGCACTGGATCTTGCGTGACATTCTTGAATTTGGCATCCACGTTTCACATCCATACGTCATAACTGGCAGTACGCATTGGTCGTATGCCTTATTTTTTAAGCATAGTGGAATGTTCATTAATCCAAAAGCACTTCTTTACACTAGTCATATTCACCAATATTGTCCTAGGTTTAAATAATTATCAACTATCTCTACAATATGCTTATCTACAGTGACTACGTTTTGCGTGCAAAATTCATTGAGCATAATTTTAGTTTTATTAAAATGATTTTTTTATTCCTACTTTCATACTTTCGTTGCTTAATTGTGTTAATTATGTTGAAATATACTGGACCAAATACGCAATAAAAACATAGTCTCAAACTAAAAATTTGATGTATATTATCTGGCTACCCTAGTCACGCTTCTTACCCTTCTCTGTGTGCACTGGATCTTGCGTAACAGTCTTGAATTTAGCATCCAAGTTTCACATCCATACGTCATAACTGGCAGTACGCATTGGTCATATTCCTTCCTTTTTAAGCATACTAACAGAATTATATAAAGTATGTTCATATGTACATTTACAAAGTTTGATCCGTATTAATGAAACGATATGGGAATTTATAAAAAAAAATAAACAAACAGACATATGCAAAATACAAATTTAGAATTTTTTTATAGTAGGATTTGTAGTTTTCCTTAAATTTCAGTATGAAAAAGACGATGATACATAGAAAATATTTTGTCATGTGTACCTTTGCATTCCCATCGGTCATCCCTGGAAGACCGTTCTCGTCCCGGTTTTGATACGGGATAATTTATTTACTGTCCCCCATATTTCACGCTGATGCGAAACTTCACGCTCGTTTTATTAGATTTGCGTATGAATTTTTCATAGCCGTTCAAATACCTTTTTTTACACTTTTTATTAGTTGAATATTTCACAGAACACGATTATAGAGAAAATGTGCGACCATATTATCATTATTCCGAAACAAAATCGATCACCAGAAGAAAGCATTGAGAAATTTACATTCACTCTCGGACGTTTGCGTTTCGAATAGATATAATAAAACGATTGACCAATATTGCTATCCTTTTGTTTTCAGTACAATTTTATACAAAGGCATATCGTGAATTGTATTTCGTTTTAAAATATGACCACACTATATAAAAGTAATCTACTCGAAAAGTATATTTTATTCATTGACTAGTGATTTGATAATATAACAAAAAAAAACACACAATAATTCAACTGTTGAATTTACCATGTTTTTAACACTGACGTATAGTTATGTACGTTATCTGATTTTCATTTAATGGGGTCTTTTAGTTGTAACAACGATTGATTGACAGTTTTAGACCGGGCTTTTAATCGTTAAACTGTGTTATTACAACTAAGAAAACTGTCACTGTCAATGTTAACACGAAAAGTGTATCCATAATATTTTGATGCATATAAATTTTATATGCAAAGAATCAATATGATAGATGTATCACTTTGTAAATTTATTTGTCAAGTTCAATATTGAAGTAAATCGAATTCAGTAGATGTACAACTCTCGAAAGATTGTATAATAATATAAATTAAGCCCCGGGCTTCTCTTTGATTTAGAAATGTTATAATATTTACTGCGGGAATTAAGGGATAATAAATATTCACTGGGTGAAATGTAATATTCTTTTTCTGTTTCAATGATAAACTTTATTTATTAGTCGGTATATTTGGAAACTGCTCGTGTGTGAATAAAATATTTGAAAGTGCATATCGTAAATCGTACGGCATTGTCTATAAATTCAAAAAATCTTTAGAGATAAATTAATAGTGAATGGAAAAGCTTTTGTTTCGGATCAAAAAGTAAAAATAGTCATTTGAGATATTTATAACTGAATTTAAACTTATACAATGTGAATTTCTATATTGCACTTCTGTTTATCTGATCGTAATAAAGTCATTGTATGATTTTAAACTAAAGGTGTAATTGTTAAAAGTTTAGTTGTGTCAGTTCTGAGAAATACAATACGTACGAATAGTTTTAGTTTCCAACACGTATGATATTGAAACGTTGAGTGCTTCTGTCGGTATCAAATTAATATATTCAACTTTTATTGTGTTATAATGCATTTTCAGAACAGGTGTGACGTTTTTTTTTACTATATTCGATATGTGATGAAAGTAAAATGTGTTAGTTTTGTACTCTGGAATATCTATCTAACCGTACATACTGACTAAGTCACGTTCTTTGTTTTTTTTCTAGTTCTGCTTCGTCTAGATAAAGTGTGTCACGGTTCCATTTTGTGCTATTCTGCTTACCTTATGCTTTCAGCGAGGGACAGAAAGAGCAGTTTTCAGAACAGGCTTTCATGTCATTAGGCACGTCGTTGAGTCTGTGCCATTAAATAGGCAACAGTTGTCAACGGGACATATTACACGCGAGATCTGAGGCTAAACGGCCATAGTTACGAGAGCGCGTTCAACTATAAAAAAAATATAAGAAAAAAAATGTCACCGAAAACTGTATCAAATTTTCACGCTATCCACAAGTCTGAAGGAAAAGCCGAGTGAAATATCTTCAGAACAATGTGTACATATAAAGATTAGCATTGATGTTGGCCAAACGTTTATAATGAGTGGTTTTAAACTGCCGTTCATTAAAATTCATTGAAATTTTATACTGAGCCTAATAAGTACAAAGCCCAAAAAAATTTTACTGAGATCTTACTGACATCTCAGATACTTATTTTATACCTTCAATATGTTGAAGTTATCATTATTTTCAGCCGTTCACCATCCACTGCTGGATGATGGCCTTTCCAATCCTCTTTCATTCCTGTCTGTCTTGAATTTCAATCTGCATTCTACATTACAATCGGTCTACCTTGCTTTCTTTCACATCCTCTCGGATACCATTCCAGTATTTCTCGCGTCCATCTGCCATCCATTCTTCACACGTTCCATTATATCTGCAACTTTGGTCATGCTTCTTACCCATGTATTCCTCTTACGATCGCTATTCGTTATATATCGAGCATACCATATTTCCATGCTTCTCTGTGTGTACTGGATCTTGCGTAGCACTCTTGAATTTAGCATCCAAGTTTCACCATCCGTACGTCATAACTGGCAGTACGCATTGGTCGTATGCCTACTTTTTTAAGCATAGTGGAATGTTCATTCTTTACAACTAGTCATATTCACCAATATTGTCCTAGGTATAAATAACTATCAACTATCTCTACAATATGCTTATCTACAGTGACTACGATTTGCGTGCAAAATTCATTAAGCATAATTTTAGTTTTATTAAAATTAATTTTTTATTCCTACTTTCATACTTTCGTTGCTTAATTGTGTTAATTATGTTGAAATATACTGGACCAAATACGTAAAAAAAATTTGATGTATTATATTATTTACAGCAGAATAACATCACTTACAATAATTGTCATTTGATGTAAATAACATTATTGTATTATATATGAATAGGACATGCAATAGTTCAGTGGTCGGGAACCTTTCTCGAGCTAAATAAGCTATTTATAAACAGTACTTCTACTAAATAGTATTATAAAGTTTCAAGTTCAAGCTTTTTATAGCCACAAAGTTATGGAAATTGGATTCACTTCGATTTTGTACAAATTATGTGTCAACGTTTTGCGTTTCACGCAAAACTTTGGATGACAGCCAGAGCCGCAGACTTTCATACAAAGAGCCGCGTGCGGCTCCGGAGCCGCCGGTTCCCGACCGCTACAATAGTTGATATTTTTAGTAAACTTGACCATACAAAAGATTAACTATTATAGAAAAATTCTAGCCTAAATGTATTTAAACTCATTCTATTTTAGCTATTATTCAAATAGTATGACTTTTCGTGCTTATTAATCTGACGTTATTATTGTTACATATAAGTGAAATTTTGTTCCTGTTTGAACTTTCATAGTAGTGTCTATTGATGAACAAAATAATTATAACCGATACTTTTAAAAAAACTATTGCTATGTACTCTATATTTTCTTTAACGATTTCTTATACATATGTGTGTCTGCAAAACGACTTTGTAGTAAAACTTGTCCAGCGGGTCGCAAAATTCTGGCAAAACAATGATAAAAACTCGCCCCCCATCCGAAAACTTGAACGCGCTTTAAAAATTCCAACGTTTTGAAAAGCTTAAAAGCTATTTGTGAGAATGAAACGTTCAGTTTTAAAGTGGGTAAAGAAATTTCAAAGTAACGCGCTCGCGCAAAGTTTTGTGCGCGGCCCACGTCAAAAACTTCAACGGCGAATAAATTCCGTAAAAATAAGACATAACACTTTGATATTATTTCAGCAAGTTGGAAATATGGTTATTCGAGTCGACAGACACTGAAAACGGAATATATAGTTGTGGGAAACGAAAGAAGGATAATAGTCGCGAAACGAAAGAAAAGTGAACGCGCGCGCGCGGATACGCGGGACTGTAACGCGTGATTCGGCGTAATATTACGCATTCCGCGAGGAGTAACTTACGACGGACGGTTACGCTCGAATGTCAAAGGTGGGAGTGTGTTTGAACTTTGGCTGTTTTACAGATTTTTTCAAAAGCAATTTGTACTGGAGATAGGGACGAGAGAAAAAGTGGTTGAAAGAAAAGTGCCTCTCAACCCCACCACTTTTCCTATGCAACGTGTGAAAAGTTTCGAGCAGATGGTCAAGGAATCAATATAAGCTGGAAAAAGAAGGCTTTAACTTTCGATGCGTATTTTGTCTAATATATCTGTGTCTAGGCAGCAAAGTTTTTCCATCGTATTCGAATAACGGGTTGGGTTGGTTTTCGTTTTTTTTTTTTTTTAACTTTTTTTCTTAGCGTGTCGCAGCTTGGCCATAGAGGAATATTGCTTTTGTTTTACGATACGATACGAGATGCTCTCGCGCTACAAACTTTGCCGTTTCCAAAAACAAATTGTTTTAAAAAAAGAAAGATTTGGAAGTTGACGAATAAATTCTATCGAAAAAAGTATGCGAATACACGGCGATTTGGATTCGAATCGAATTTCAAATCGAACTTTCATGTATAAGTGTATCGTGTATAGTATTTTCGATTACTTCAAATTTTTTAGCTTCTTTACAATTCCATATATGTATGTACAAAAGAAGAATGAAACTCTAGGATGGAGTGCTTTTGGAAGAATGAACATAGTTTTTAAATCCAACATTCCGCTATGCTTAAAAAATAAGGTATACGACCAATGCGTACTGCCAGTTATGACGTATGGATGTGAAACTTGGATACTACGTAAAATCCAATGCACACAGAGTAGCATGTAAGGTGTATGTTCGGTATAACGAGAAGAGATCGTAAGAGGAAAATACATGGGTAAGAAGTGTGACAAAAGTGCCAAATATAGCGGAACGTGTGAAAAATGTGACTGGAACACATAGCGAGAAGAATGACTCGAGAAGTACTGGAATGGCATCCGAGAGGATGTGAAAGAAAGCAAGATAGACTGAGTGGAAGATGGGGTAATGAATTGAGAAGAATGTGTCGTGTCAAGTGGTTGCAGATTGCTCAAGGCAGACAGGAATGGAAGAGGATTGGAGAGACCTTCATCTAACAGTGGATGAAAATGATGATGATATGTACATACATATGTATTTATTTTATTTTTTATTTTATTTGAGAAAGAAACATACATTTTATAATTAAAGAAATACAAAATAGAGATGAACAAAGTTATGACATAAACCAAAGTAGTTTCTATAAATAAATTTGATATAACATAGGTGAAGAAATAGAAAGATAATAGATATAGTTTATATAAGTAAAATTAGATATAACATAAATAAATAATAGAAAGATGATGAATGTAAGAAACATAGAGAAAGTAGTGAGAAGGGAGAGGGAGATTTGGAAGAGTGTGGATAGGATTAGGGATTGGAAAAGTGTTTATATAGATGAATTTTGAAAGTAAAGAGGTTGGAGGTGAATATATCAAATGAAAGTTTAGTTGAAATTGAAGTTTGTTGAAAGTATTGCATGATCTGTTGATGAATGAGTTGCGATCTAAGTTTGAGGATAAGAACTTAAGGTGGAATAAATTAGGATTACGGAAGGTTCTGGAAGGACAATTAAGGGAGATTTTAGAAAGGAGATAAGGACTATCAACTAAATTGTTAAGGATTTTGTACAAAAAACAGAGGTCATTTATGATTCTTCTTGTTACGAGTGGGGGGGGTTAAATTGGGAATAAACAAAGAATTAGGAATAATTGGGATGTGGAATTTAAATTGCAAGTATGTGTGGAACCTTTTTTGGATTTTATCCAGTCTAAGAATGTTTATATGGTATAAGGGGTTCCACACAGTATTTGCAAACTCCAGGTGGCTTCTGACAAAGGAGATGAAAAGTAATTTGAGGGTATCACAAGACTTAAAAGGCTTGGACACACTCATGATGAAACCTAGATTTCTATTAGCCCTTCTGGCAATCAGTATGTATGTAGTTATTTATAATTCGAAAAGAATTTCAAAATAACACCCAAAAGAGAGTATTACTTGATTTATTTCTAAAAAAACTGAACTTCTTTCAAATTAAACGTTACAAATATGTACATTAAATTTTTCAAGATTAGCCCTGTTCAAAGTGACTTAAAAAAATCAATCAATTTTTAAGATCCTTTTTTGAATACATCCCGTATCAAAGCTTGGTACTTTGAAAATCCTTAATATATTTTGAGACATGTACAATAGATTCAAATTATTAAAAAATATATATAAAATTGTCAAAGGGTATAAATTTTAATGTAAATTGATCCGATTTCAACGACTACACGTTTTTTCCTCACAAATAGTGAATAGGAAATCAAAATCTACATAAATTATGTATTTTATCAGTGGGATTTTATATTACTAAAAAAAAAAAAAAAAAATCATTCAATGCCATATATATTATTATATTCCAAGAATAATACTCGAAATACGCTGATGGGGCTAAAATCTCATCGTACGACATATTGGAAAATTTATAACGTATTACGTGAAATGTTTTGTATGTCGTATAATACACGTTCGTAAAGGAAAAAATCCTAGATATATCAGTGATGAAGATAGGTGGCGCCAAAAATAACGTTAAAGCTCCTTTCGAAGATAAGCCTGAAAGCTTTTACAAAGACGGTATTAACAAACTCTCGAAACGAAGCAGAAAGGTCATACATAATCAGGGGAAAATTTATAATTACATGAAGTGCTCAAAATAAAATATACATATGTAATATATAACATTTTCAAAGCATTGGCGAAATACTTTAAAGCTTACGCCCAATATACATCCGTACATATATAATGAATAAAATATTATTAATTGTAAATAGAAAGCATTATCAGACGGTGTAAGATACGTGTGAATTTTTAAACTGGCAAAACTTCAGATGAAACGTATCCAACTTAACAATAAGCGAGATGAAAGATTGTAGAGTTGCGTGCCGAAAAGCTATCGCGTAATCCCCCCCATAAGCCAGTAAAGCTTTAACAACCACGGTTTTGCAAACTTTTGCTTTTTTTCAATTGAAAGCACCTTTTGAGCAAATCCCCGACACTTTTTTTTTTTCCACACACGCCATTTTTGAAATCGTACATCAATATTTGACAAGTGAAATTTAGATTTTTTTTTTTTTGTTAAACGAACATGTATTAAATAATTTTTTATGGAAATTTAAGCAGTTTAAAATATACATACAATGTATATTTTATTTAAAATTTTTTTAAATTTAAATTTAAATAAATTTTAAAATTTTATTTAAATTTAAATTTAAATAAATTTTAAAATTTTATTCAAATTTAAAATATACACAATTATACACTAATTTATCAATGTATTTATTTGGTTTAAATGTATACGGTGGCTTAAATGGTATCATCATCATCATCATTCATCATTTTCAGCCGTTCACCATCCACTGCTGGATGAAGGCCTCTCAATCCTCTTCCATTCTTGTCTGTCTTGAGCAATCTGCATCCACTTGACTCCACACATTCTTCTCAATTCGTCAGCCCATCTTCCACTTGGTCTACCTTGCTTTCTTTCACATCCTCTCGGATACCATTCCAGTACTTCTCGCGTCCATCTGCCATCCATTCTTCTCGCTATGTGTCCAGCCCATTGCCACTTCAACTTTTCACCCCGCACTGCTATATCTGCCACTTTGGTCATACTTCTTACCCATGTATTTCGTTTGCGATCTCTTCTTGTTATGCCAAGCATACATCTTTCCATGCTTCTCTGTGTGCACTGGATCTTTCGTTTCATTCTTGAATTTAGCGTCCAAGTTTCACATCCATACGTCATAACTGGCAGTACGCATTGGTCGTACGCCTTCTTTTTTTAAGCATAGCGGAATGTTGGATTTAAAAACTATGTTCATTCTTCCAAAAGCACTCCACCCTAGTTTCATTCTTCGTTTTATTTCTTCTTCTTTACATCCAGTCATATTTACCAATTGTCCTAGGTATAAATAACTATCAACTATCTCTACAATGTAATTATCTACTGTGACTACGTTTTGCGTGCAGAATTCATTAAACATAATTTTAGTTTTGTTAAAATTAATTTTTAAGCCTACTTTCATACTTTCGTTGCTTAATTCTGTTAATCTATTTTGTAAATCTACTGAATTACATGCAACTATAACTATATCGTCAGCGAATCTTAGATGGCTCAAATGTCTTCCGTTAATCTTGGCCCCTGATTTTTTTGCCATTCCAGCGACCTAAATATGTCCTCGAGCACCGCATTGAATAATTTAGGAGAAATGGTGTCTCCTTGCCTAACACCTTTCTCAATACCGAATTGCTCCGTGTCTTCAAAGAGACGAACTGAGGCTGTTGCCTTTTTGTAGATGGCAGCTAGCAGGCTGACGTACGGTTGCGCAACGCCTTGTTTCTGGAGGGCATCCAGTACGGCTGTTTGACTGACTGAGTCAAACGCCTTCTCGTAGTCGATGAAACCTAAACATAGTGGTTGGCGATATTCGTTCGCGCGCTCAACCAATTCACTTACCACCTGAAGATGATCCATTGTGCTGAAATTGGCCCTGAACCCTGCTTGTTCCATGGATTGATTAGAATCGAGCGTTGCCTTGAGCCGCTGCGTTATTACCTTCGTGAAGATCTTGTAGACTGTGGAGAGTAAGCTAATGGGGCGGTAATTTTTATATCCTCCTTGTCCCCTTTCTTATAAATTAAAATTATGGACGCGTTGTTCCATAAATCCGGAACAGTTTGCTCTAGAATACATTTTGTAAATAATTTCGCTAAGATATTGTATAGAGGGCGGCCTCCACACTTTATTAGGTCGATTTGGATGTTGTCGTCGCCGGGGGGTTTTACCATTTTTTGGAAGACTTGATCGCCTCTTCCACTTCACATGGTAATACTTCAGGAACTTCTCTATCGCTAGTGGCTATTGTAATGATGCTGCGGGGACTAGTTTCTTTATATAATTTAGAGTAGAAGTCGTAGACCGTTTCTAATATTTCCTTCTTATTTCTAATTATGCTTCCGTCCTCAGCCTTAATAGCTAACATTTTATTCTTTCCTAGAATTAGGCTACGTTTACATTTCTTATAACTAAGGTTTTTTTCTCAATGGTTAATTTAACCATGTTGACATTAAAATTTCGGACGTCACGTAAGACCTGCTTTTTTTTTTTGTTTGTTTAATGCATCGTAATCTTTCTTGTCATTAATTCTATCTAGCTTTTTTTTACGCTTAATCAGATCTTTGGTTGCGTCCGAAATTTTACTATTTTTAATACCGTTGGCTATTCCGCCAATTTCCTTACCTGTTGTCATGAGAATAGAATTGATTTGCTCGTTTAGCTCATCAATCTCCATTCCCGTACTAAATTTATCGAATCTATTTTGTAGGCTTATTTCGAATTGGCGCTTATTGTTGCTAATTTTATTGAAGTCTAGCATCCTGTGGTCCTTTCTGATGAGTTTTGCCCTTTCAGATTGAACGTTTAGGGCTACTTTGGCGCGCACCATTCTGTGGTCGCTGCCTATATCCACCTTATCAAGGACAGAAACATCTTTGACCGCATTTAGGACATTCGACAGTATGAAATCGATTTCGTTTCTATCACCTTTAGGGCTTTCCCACGTCCACTTATTATCTAGCCTTTTCTTGAAAAAGGAGTTCGTTATATATAAATTATTCCGTTCCGCAAACTCAACTAATCTATCACCGCGTTCGTTCCTTTGGCCGGTACCAAAGTGACCGACTACTTTCTCCGAGTTTGCTCTTAATCCTATTTTAGCATTGAAATCTCCCATTATGATTTTGAAGTGATGACGGCTGGAATTCAATGCATCCTGAAATTTCTCGTAAAAGTCTTCGATGACGTCATCAGAATAGCTTGTTGTAGGCGCGTATACCTGAAAAATTTGACAGGTGTACCTGTCTGAGATTCTTAATGTTAGATAGCATATTCGCTCCGAAATACTATTTATTTCTAGGATCTTATTTTCTATTTTCTTATTTATAATAAATCCTACTCCTCCGAATCTGCCGTTAGTGTTGCCGCGCCAATATAGACAGTTACCTGTTTTGAGGATGACTTGGTTCTCTCCTTTTCGTCGAACTTCGCTTAGTCCCACGACATCCCATTTGATGTTGGCTAGGTCATTCTCTAGTGCAATTACGCTGCCTTCACTCGAAAGTGTTCTCACATTGTAGGTACCTAAATAAAGAGGCTTTCGGTTTCTTACACATTCATTCGTCACCATTTTACCTGATTGGAGGGTTGGGCAGTGTTCGCACCTCGTGGGCCCAGTACGTTAAGGTGCGAGAACGGTGACTTTGACTCATTTCAAGCCCTCGGACATACCTGGTCGTCGGTATTGAAATGGACCATACCGTTCAGTAGGTCCTTCTTGTAGAATTATGGGAGCCGGTGGAGCATACTAATTATTCACTTCACTATGGTTATTTAATTATTAAATTTATGACTTATTATCACAGGCAAACACTTTGGGTGCACATGCGGATTGAGGCAATGTAATTAATAAAAGCAAGCTGTTTTAACTAATTGTGGGTTATTGTTATTATTAAAATCAACACGTGTTCGTAAAATGCGTTTTCGGCAGAAAGTTTGGGATGTCGTAAAATTATAGAACGTGACGCCGAGATTGAAAAGGGTCCAGCTGAGGGCAAAAAAAAAATCAACCAGATGTGAAACTTTTAGCACAACACAAAGAAACAAAGCTACCAAGTTTTACGAAATCTTTACTAATAAAATGCGTTTTACGATAAAACCGCGATCTAAATAGACTGAAAAAACTACACTGGTTGCGGTTAAACACTACGCGAGTTATTTGTTAGGATTTCTAATTGACTATGGATGCAAAAGCGGTTAAGATTTAAGAACGGTTTAAAGCGATTTTCGAGGAGCTACACCAAAAGGCGTGTATCCGCGACCGCAGCCCCAACCGACTCCTAAATGGTATATACGATTAATAATGTTAACATATGCGACAAGACAAAAGTATTGAATAAAGTTCTTCTTAGTTGAAAGGGGTTTCTTTCAAACAAAATTACAATATATGAAAACAAAAATGGTTCATCAATATTGAAATACATGCCCACTGAATACGAATATGACATTAAAAATGCTAATTGGATCCATTCTCTATTTTTAGTATTTTGCAGTAAATTTCTCAGTCTGATAAGTTTAAGTTAAAAGCTATAGTCAAGTATTTTATTTTTTCAATTGTACTGATTTAAAAGTTTCAAAACTTTCCAAAGTTTCAAAATTTTAAAATTTTATTTAAATTTAAAATATACACAATTATACACTAATTTATCAATGTATTTATTTGGTTTAAATGTATACGGTGGCTTAAATGGTATATACGATTAATAATGTTAACATATGCGACAAGACAAAAGTATTGAATAAAGTTCTTCTTAGTTGAAAGGGGTTTCTTTCAAACAAAATTACAATATATGAAAACAAAAATGGTTCATCAATATTGAAATACATGCCCACTGAATACGAATATGACATTAAAAATGCTAATTAGATCCATTCTCTATTTTTAGTATTTTGCAGTAAATTTCTCAGTCTGATAAGTTTAAGTTAAAAGCTATAGTCAAGTATTTTATTTTTCAATTGTACTGATTTAAAAGTTTCAAAACTTTCCATGTATGTACATAGTCTATAAAATCAATAAGATCAGTGGTTGGGAACCTTTTTCGAGCTAAGAGCCAAATTAGGGAAAAACCTTGCAAAATTGGTAGGTTTGAGAAGCGGCAACATATTATTTTCTAATTATATATTTAAAATTAAATTAAATGTTACTCATTAATCATTAATAATAGTAAGTTTAATTATGAAATTTAGCCACGACGTTGTGGAAATGGGATTCATTTTGATCTTGTGTAAACTTTGTGTCAACATTTTGTATTTCACGCAAAAACGTTGGATGACAGCAAGAGCCGCAGGTTTTCACACAAAGAGCCGCATGCGGCTCCGGAGCCGCCAGTTTCCGACCACTGAATTTTACCACTGTTATTATCGTCTTATACGATTTATTACTCATTGAAAAATTCTAATTGAGATTGTCCTATACAATTTTTAATTTAATCATTAAAAAAACCAAACACTTACAAGAATTTACTTGCAAAGTTAAAAAGTTCATATTAGTTGTCTCTCTATGTATTTCAAGTTTAAAATTTTATAGAAAAATAACTGTTTATCTTCTGATGCATCTTTACCGCCAACACAAGAATACATCTCTTGTATTCTTCCGCACAAATACGTACAATACACAAAATGTGTATTGTACGTTGAAAAATTACTTTTTAGAGAGACTTTCACGCGTCGCCATCTTGTCGTTTACAAAATGGCGGAACGACCGCCATTTTACGTACACCGGAACACAGATAAACGCACAAACACACCAACACGTGCATATATCGGGGGCTTTTCGCACTCCCTGCTGGCCCTGTAATAATGAAAAATGACGTATTGTGAATTCAATACCTCAACGCTCAAATATTAACATTTTGATAGAACCCAGGAATAATAACTCGTACCTACAGACAGACTCGCATACAGATTTATTTATTTATTCTTCATTTCACGCACAGTGTGCGCGTTTCGAAAAAAAAAAAAAAAGAAGTGATAATATATGAATTTATGTCTTGCGAACCGGTAAAATATGTTTCATGTTGTTGTTTATTTTTTTTTTTTGCACTCTTCTCGGCCGGGAATGGGTTAAGGAGAACGTGCCTTTGTGCCAGGCTCCTCTCGCTCGAGGAAATGGTAATTTTAAATAATATAAATGGCGGCGATGACATTCGAGGCGATTTTTTACCGAGAAAGTAACGCCACTGTCGTTTTTATTTTCGATTTACATTCATATCTCTTTGTTGGCCGTGTACAAAAGACGACACGCATAATGAAAGTGTGTATGTTTTTTTTTTATATTATTTTCCTCCCAAAGAAATTTTTATTTCACGTTCGCAAAATAAAGATCAGCTATCGCGGAATAATGTGGCGTTCGAAAAGAAAGTAAAGAAAATCGAAAAATCGCCGAAAATTCACTTTGAATAATAATAAAAGTAAAAGTTGCTCGTTCACCGTGCCATACAATGGCCCGTGCCATTTTGCACTTATCCTACTATTGTGTATTTAAACACTGTAATATATTTACACAATGCAAATATGTCAAATGTAAACCGACAATTTTGAAGCTGTTTATAATATATTTATTTATTTACGATTGCTTAAAAAAGCTAACTACAAAAAAACATTATTTAAAACTAAAATTATAAAATAAACCTAATTATCTATATTAGCACTTGTACAGAAGTGCTCTTTTAAAACTCCCAGGAATCAATAAATTTTATTTACATTGTTATTATTAACAACACCCATGTACAAGATAATTCTAGATCTATGTAATTAATTTTAAATTCTTAACTATTATATTCTTACCCCTAGTGTTATGACTATATATTTTATACCCTCTTATTAAATATTTTGGTAATAAATTCTTATCTAATTTAAAAATATATACTAACATGCACACTTTTAAGGTTTCATTTATATTCATTCAACATATACATATTTTATACTAGTTAATCTGTTGACATTTAAAATACTCCGCATAGTTCTATTTTGTAGTTTTTGCAACCTATCTTAAAATTACCCTATTTACTAAATTTAAAAATGAACCACAATATATAAAATGAGGTCGAACAATTGCATTATAAACTAATACTTTTTATATTTCTAGATAGTTTATATCTTAATCTACACAATAATCTAAATTTCTTCGCTACTTTTTTTAATAATCATATCACCGTGTAATTCAAAATCTAACTTATTATTAATCTACATATGTACATACATAACTCCTAAATTGTTTAAATTGTGTAAATAATTAAAAAATTTGTCGCTCAAAGTTAACGCATTGATCAACCATTGAAATTATTATTGTGTTATTAGTGAATAAAACAAGCGTTGTATAGTATTATATATAATAGCCGAAATCTGTCTGTCTGTCTGTCTGCTGATAACGCTCGCTGATCACCAAGTAATTCTTAGAGTGTTTGCGACTTTGATAAATTGTTACGTTGTTGTTTTATTACAACGCGCCATCTATGAAACACCTATAAAAACTATTAAATTAAATATTATTTTTCAGTGCGAGTGATGAGAACGCTCCGTTGACATTCAACAAGCTTACACCAGTAATAGAATAAGCCTTCAAATTAATTTAGCATACAAATACGCGAAGAACAACATTTCATTCTCATCAAAAGGTGTATCTTTATAACTTTTTCAAGTGAACAAGTCCTCGATGGGGACAAAAAACAATTTTCTTCAAGACACTTTTATTACTGAAAGTATCAAGATAAGTTTTCTTATAAAAAAAACACGATAGAACGATGGAGTGTATTAACAAAAAACAAAAAAAAAAAAAATCATAGTCTACGTTGAAGTCTAATTGAAATTTTAAAGGATCCCATTAAATATATATGTACATATGTACATAAATACAACACTGGATTTTTTTGGATTACAAACAAACGTTGTGTGCCTAGTTGTTTATAAAAAAGATACGTATCACATTTCCACATGGAAGTGAGCTTTGGAATGATTTAATTAGGAGATTAAATAAAAGTCTTCGTCGTACCAATTAGCGTACCGGGGCTAAGAACGAAATTATAAAATTGAATTCGACGATCCGTTATACAATACGAGTTCAACTAATTAGCGGATTATTTCGTACCGGTGCTGATTGAGTTACGTTTTGAATGAGTGAAAGATTCAAAAGCCTCGGAAGCTGGAAAAAACACTTCAAGAATCAAGAATCGAGCAATCAGTAGGTTGACAGTTTGAAGAGAGGCGGAAAGAGCAACTTCACAATACAGATTTATTCCGTAAGTTTCGTTCAATAGGCAGGCAGCTACAATTTGAAAAGCTCAACTTTTGAAACACTCACTCTCTTGCCCTTGCAGTAATTGTCAGGATCGAGCGATGGGAATGTGAGGGAAAAAAAATATGAGGAAGTTTGAAATTCTTCTGTATATTCAAATAAACGCTGTAATTTTATTTTTGATGCTATTTTTTTCTGGTTCTTGGTTATCACCATACAGACCTACACACATACAGACAGACAGACATACAGACAGATTTTGGCTATTAAATATATAAAGGTGCTCACACATCTCAGCGAAATCGCTGCGTTAAACTGACGCGACGCACAGTGGATTAAAACACGATTCTAGAAGCTAGAAAGTCCGCGTGGCCAAGAACAAATACATTAAATGAAAATCAATGGATAATTAACAAAAAACTTCTTTTTTGCCCTCTAGAAGCCTCTGCACCAGTGTGTTCACACTTTTTTTTTTTGTCAAATTTTTTATATTACGATTATATACACTTTTGATTCAATTTGCTGGTAAAGTTTTGAATTTTTATTTTTATTTTTTCACGCTGTTCTTCGTTTACACCTTTATTAAGTCCCATATTATTGAAAACATAACTAAAAATATTGCATTTTTGTTTGAGCTGGTCCATTCAGTGCGCCAAACTTCAAAGAACAAAACTGACATGGTTTGTGAAGTCGCAAATTATTTCATGCCCAATAGGAACCTTATGGGTGGTGCTCAATATTATAGTAAGGAATCTGCGAACGGGAGCGGACGGAATAGTTTTTAAGTCTATTTAAAATAAATAGTACAAAAATTCAAAGTCAGAAAACCCGAGGCAATTCAAAAATTAATTCTGGGACAGAATAGTATTACTAGCAAATAGAAACTATAAAATAAGTACCTAACCTTAACCTCCAATATTCACACAAAAAAAAAATACGCGCTGCTTACAACAATAAAAAAGATACGATGCTTTCAAATAGACAAACAAATCACGACTGAACGTTTTCAAAACTGATACTTTCAACTTACCGATGTTTAACGAATTGTTACAAATTAACCCGTGCACTAATTCATTTTCTTTGAATTGTAAGTTACTCGGTGGTTATCTTTTTACTATATCCAGTGTGATTTTTCAGAAATGGTTATGATTATGATAGGTAATGGACTTTCTAGCTCCCAGATTCGTGATTTAATCCACTGTGCGACGGTGCGAATGGGAGGACGACAGGGGCGAAAGTTTGACGCAGCGATTTCGCTAAGGTGTGTGGAGCGCCCTAATTTATATTTATCATAAAATTGGATACAACATATCAAAAATGCAAAATTTAATGCAAAAATTATATTGAAAGAACTTAAAAGACAATGTATATCAAATGATCAGCTATTTTTATGTTTTTGATCAAAACGTTACTATAAATTCCATTACAATTAAATGGGTTCCATTTAAATATAATATTCAAACAATATATCTATCTATAGGTAGTTAAATTTTATGAATCTTCCATTAAAAATACAATCCATTTAAAATGTGCCTAATTGCGACAAAATTAAACTAATGAATATAAACAGCATGAATTATAACCTATTACTTAAAACGGTTACTGTCTAGTTTACGTAATATTACATGTAAATTTTAACTTTATCCATACCTATATATACGTAGTTTGTGAAAGTATTGTATTTTTTATCACTCTCCACAAAAAATCATCGAAATTAATTAATAAGCCACTGCGAATAGTTTCAAATGCAAAATTTTTAATAAACTTCATACGTCAGAGAGTGAACACACACACACACTGTTTAGACAGACACATATGTATGTACGTACAAACACAATTCTCATATCAAAGAGTGTTCTCAAAAGACAATAAAGCCAGTTCGAAGCGACATTGTCTTCATTCTGTTGCCATTTGGAATATTAAAACGGTACAAGGGAACACAGAGTGAGGCGCGCATACATTTTTAACATTTCCATACACATTAAAGAGAAAGAGAGAGTGAAAAGCGGCACGTTCTTGTTTGACTTCCCATTATGCTCATTAGGCTTCCGTTTATAGCTTATTTTATATACGTTAAAGCAAAATTTCGCATACACAATATAATATTGTACGAGATAAAACGATTTTCTCGCGTGTGTTTGTCTCTCGTGCATTGTTTTAATACCCCTCCCAGCTCGGTGGCACGCATTAATGAATATTTATACTAGTTGGTAGAGAAAATCTCTACGATTTATGATTTTCCAGCGTGGAAATCTCCGTTGGTTAGTTTCAACTTTACTGGCAAATACTGAGCTCGTGGAAAATTTATGACCATACGAAATACTCCAGGGCATCGAACCAAAAACTATTTCCCTGCATTTGATTGCACAAAACTTCATCATCATTTTCAGTCCTTATCCATCCACTGCTCTGGACGAAAGCCTGTCATTCTTCTCAATTCATCAGCCCATCATCCAATTGGTCTACCTTGCTTTATTTCACATCCTCTCGGATACCATTCTCGCGTCCATCTGCAAACTTTTTACACGTTTTGCTATATCTGCAACTTTGATCATGCTTCTCACCCATGTATTCCTCTTACGATCTCTTCTCGTTATACCGAACACACGCATTGGTCGTATGCCTTCTTTTTTGAACATAGCGGATTGTTGAATTTAAAAACTATGTTCATTCTTCTGAAAGCACTGCACATCCTAGTTTCATTCTTCTTCTTTACATCATGTCATATTCACCAATTGTCCTAGGTATAAATAACTATCAACTATCTCTACAATAAGATAATCTGGCATGCTTCTTACCCATGTATTCCTCTTACGATCTCTTCTCGTTATACCGAGCTTTCCATGCTTTCCTGTGCACACTGGATCTTACGTAGCATCCAAGTTTCACATCCATACGTCACAACTGGCATTAGGTATTAGTCGTATGCCTTCTTTTTTTAAGCATAGTGGAATTGTTGGATTTAAAACTATGATCATTCTTTCGAAAGCACTGCATCCTAGTTTCATTCTTCTTCTTTACATCATGTCATATTCACCAATTGTCCTAGGTATAAATAACTATCAACTATCTATTAGTCAATAAGATCAACTATCTCTACAATAACGTAGCATCCAAGTTTCACATCCATACGTCACAACTGGCATTAGGTATTAGTCGTATGCCTTATTTTTTTTAGCATAGTGGAATTGTTGGATTTAAAAAATATGATTATCTGTCATGCTTATTACTCATGTATTCCTCTTTACGATCTCTTCTCGTTATACCGAGCATACCATGCTTCCCTGTGCGCACTGGATCTTACGTAGCATCCAAGTTTCACATCCATACGTCACAACTGGCATTAGGTATTAGTCGTATGCCTTATTTTTTAAGCATAGTGGAATTGTTGGATTTAAAAACTATGTTCATTCTTCCGAAAGCACTGCACATCCTAGTTTAATTCTTCTTCTTTACATCAGGTCATATTCACCAATTGTCCTAGGTATAAATAACTATCAACTATCTCTACAATATGCTTATCTACAGTGACTACGTTTTGCTTAAATACATTTTTTATACAATACGTGTTCACATTCAAATTTAACACCTGGCATTCGCGTTTGAAGTTACATAGCTATTTTAAAAGTGTGCTCAAATATAACTAGTGCAAATCTACCATTATAAAATACACATACTCTTTTCTGCCTATAAAAATAACGTTCATTCTATTTCGAACCTCGTACAGTAGTACAACGTATGTATGTATATTATCAAATATTGATTCTGGAAACTCTGATTAATTTCGCAAGAGGGGAAAGAGACCAAGTGGGAGGTTTGGTTTGAGGAAATCGAAAGCTCTACACGGTCGTGGTGAATCTACGAAAAATTTAATTAAAACTTCAACGTCATAATAAATTGTAACAATGGCCGAAAGGCAATTCAATTTGAGCGCTCGGCAAGATTGTAGCATTAATCTATTTATCTCGAAAAACGTACGGTACCGCGGAGCGGTTTCAATAAATCGAGGGAAAATTAACTAGAGATACAATGTCTGGATACGCATTGTACTTTATGTAATGTGCACAATATGTTAAAGATTATTTCATTATCAAAAATTTTACAATTACCGGTGTAGCTATGCGTTTAAGATCAACGATTGTAATTTGTTATTACAAAAAAATCACAGTATAGATATTATAAATTTATAGACAGAATATATTGTATAAATTATCGTGTCAAAAAGCACTGATAACAAATCAAGAAATTATTAGGTACATGTGGTTTTTCAAACCACAATTTATAACTGAAAATTATGTAAATATAATTTCGAAACGTATAATAATCCATAGTTACGATCGCCGAATGAAAATTGGCGTAATTATACCTAATTATATCAGCGCAAAGTGTGCGCTAATTTAGCGCGAATATCGTTAAAATAGCTCAATATTCAAAAACGTATAAAAACATTAGTGATACAATCGTTGTATTTTATTTATAATATGCTACTTAATATACATATGTAACTGGCGAAAGCTTAGAAACTTGAAGATTTTTAGTACTGGAGTTTATCGCTAAAATTAATTGAACATTTGCGCACAGGGCAAATTTCGCAAATTTAAAAATGCGCACAGGGAAAAAAGCGCACATAAAAATCCGCACATTTAAATTACCCTAAACTTTTTTTTGTTTGGGGTGTTTTTGGGTTCGGAGTGGCTTTAGGGGGTATCATAAGTTGAAAAAATAGAAAAAAAAATTGTTTTATAGCGCCATCTAATGTATTCTATTCATAATTTAGCAAAGTCGCGACCCGTTGCGATCCATTGTTTAAAAAAATTTTCAATTAATGTTTTAAAAAAAAAACGTTTGCCATCATCTGGAATGGCGGTAGCGTAAGCGCGATTCCTCCCGACCTGGTGGTCCCGGGTTCGAATCCCACTTGTTCTGGTTTTTTAATTGTTTACTGAAGCGAGCGTTATCAGCAGAGAGACAGACAGACACACACACACACACACACAGACTGACAGACGGAATAGGGCTATTATATATGTACTAGTGTAAGCCCGTTAAATATCAACGCCCGCTGAATTTTAAATTACGTAAAGCGCTTTTTTTATAGAGATCCCCACTAATTGATCGCACGGTTGTAAGTGACAAAAAAAAAATAGTTTTTATAGCGCCATCTCTATGTATTATAGCAATCCCGTAGTATCGATAGTATCGATTTTTTTTACTTTACTATTTATATTATAATTATTAATTATTATATATATATAATAATTATTATTTTGTAAGTGATTATGTAAAAAAAACAAAAAAAAAATAATAGTTTTGTAGTCACGATCCCTTGCATAGGTAATGTTTAAAAAAAAAAAAAAAGTCTAAATTGACCAAGGGCGATAGCCATTAGTGCGAGTTCTCTCGAGTCTGGGGTCCTGGGTTCGAACCCCCACTCTTTCTGGTTTTTTAATATTTTTTTCTCAGCGAGCGTTATCAGCAGACAGACAGACGGATTTTGGCTATTATATATATAATGTACATTTGTATATGATGACATGCAGATTAAACTAACTCGTACGTTTTGATTATAATCAAATTTAAATGTGATACAATACTAAATAAGCTCTGCTGTTGAATTTCACAGTAAAAAATACAACAAACGAGTGTCATCACGCCTCATACACACCTGAAATGTGAGTGCGAGCAACGAGTTAATCTAATAAACGGTGCGGCCTGACCCGTCTCTCCTCTGTGCACAATCGAGCTGAGTGAGTGTGCATGGGGTGAGGGGAAATACGGAAATGGACCCGAGGGGAAGTCGAATGGGTGTGGAAAAGAAAAAGGAAAAGATAAAAAGAAAACCGAAGTCGACGCAACCGCCGCCTGCGAAATAAGATCCGAACCGTAAAGTCGGCCAAGGAATAATTCATGATCCCCTTATCCCTGCGAGTTAAATATTTAGCAGTGTCGAGTGGTCCTTGAGACCTGGCCAGGAGGTACCAAGTGGGCCCCCCCGCCAGTGGTTCCCAACGTGTCGTTACCGAAGGAGAAAGGCTTCGAAGGAATCTCGAAGGATCCTCATTTGCCCCCACACCCCCCCAACCCCGCCTAGTATTCATTTATATCAATACCTCTCACGATCGGAATTTTCTTTTTTCAGGACTTTCAGGAATTTTTATGCGTCGCCGGAACACCGATGTCCGGATCGGTGGGTGTGATTTATTGGATAATTTTAGAGAATAGAAAAAAATTCGGGTGTGACCAACCCGTGACTTTATCCATAGATTTGTCTGAAAAAAAACTGTACTTAAGAAAAATAACTTTTTTACAAGAAAAAAAATTCCACTTTCAGTTGAGCGATTTTGATCAATTTTTTTTTCACACATTGTAATTAGCATAATGATTATTATACATATAGATATATATATAATATAGCCGAAATCCGTCTGTCTGCTGATAACGCTCGTCTCGGTAAATAATTAAAAAAACCAAAACGTCGCGCGAGTGGGATTAGAAACCCGGCATCACCAGTTTGGGTCAGTGAGCGCTTACGCTGTGATCCAAACTAGATAATAAACGGCCTGCTTCAATTTGACTATATTAATATCTTAATAGGCTCGCGACTTTGCTAAATTGTTACGTTGTTATTATAACAACTGCATATAAAAGCTATTAAATATAATATTATTTTTCAGTACGGGTGATGAGAAAGCGCTCCGTTGATATTCAACGGGCTTACACTAGTAGTGTAATAATATTATGAATATTATGATGATACGAAATATTTTAATGGCAGAAAAAAAAAAAAAAAACAAAATCTCGTTCAAGAGTAAACTGCCACTTCCGGTTGGTGGATGTTGACCAAAATCATAATATCTCTTACATCTTACGTGAAAATAATAGATATGAAATTTCCACTAAAAAGTGGTAAAAGTACCACTTCCGGTCGGAAAAAAATGTTTAAAAAAATTATATTACATATGCAAAATCTCAGCTTAATGTGTATCATAGTTTTGCTGGGAAAACATTCCAAAGACTACACAAAAATTAGGTGACTTTCAAAGGGAAGTACCACTTCCGGTTGACGAAAGTTTTTGAAAATCTCATAGATTGTAAAAGTCGGCAAAAAACATATAAATATGAAGTTTCAGTGTAATCAAATAAACAGCTTTTAAGTAATTGGATTCTACACACGGACTTATAGACAGACAGTACACAGCCATACCAACATTTTCCAGAAATCACGAAAACGTGATCATATGATACCTGATATAAATCAGTCAAAATCTCAATGTTGAATTTTCACAAATCACAATACTTAATCCGATTAGGATAAAGTAAAAGTAAAAAGGAAAAGTATCCTAGTGTGAAATTGAAATATACTATTTTTGCATTATCATTGAAATTGCTCTTTTGATGTACTATCGTGGAATATTGATTTATTAAAAAATTGTTCTATTTTCATACGGTTTAAAATACTGTGTATGGTACTTTCAAATATTGTGTATGTGAAGTGAATTTCTCCGATATAAGTATACAATGTACAATTTCCACATACAGCATGTTTATATACATTAAAAATAAGCAGCAAATAAATAGGGATATATACCCATGTATGTATATAAATTCGAAAAAATATCCTTTTGCGCATCTTCTGCGAGAGAAAATTTTTCAAATCTGGGCAACATGGGTACTGGATATTGGCACTATTCAATATCCAGTGGCACAGATGTGTTAGCCATTTATATATGTATGTATACCATATTTTCATACGGAAACGTATACGATGCGATATGTCTGTCGACAAAGCAATATTTTCTCGCTAAATAGTAAAAATTTCCACTTTTCGAACTATACGAACATTTAAAGCTTTTATCATCATATTTATAATAGCTCTATTCCGTGTGTCTGTCTGCTGATAACGCTCACCGAGATAAATAATTAAAAAACCAGAACGTCGCGCGAGTGGGATTTGAACCTCGAGCGCTTACGCTGTGGTCCAAACTAAATAATAACGGGTCCGCTTCAATTCGACTATATAATATCTTAATAGGCTCGCGACTTTGATAAATTGTTACGTTTTGTATATTATAACCCGCCATCTATGCAATAACTATAAAAAACTATTAAATACATATACTCACCACACAAACATACGTTGATATTCAACGGGCTTACACTAGTATAATATTAAAACTGAAACAATACGTCACATTATTAGACGGCCATCTATTTGATAGTCCCTATGTTTAATTTTTAAAATTACATTGAAAAAATGGTTTGGTTATCATTTGCCATTTGCATCATACTATAGGTACATACTAGAACTCTTAAGTGTAACATTTTAACATATTGCATTGAGTAGCAGACTTATTAAAATATATTTTACATTTGAACCGAGTGGATTTTCGTAGACACTATACCTTTGGTTTTATTATACAATAACGTCAGAGGGCGCCACAATCGCTACTGAATTTTGCACAGGCCAATTCGAAAATTAACCGTTGAAACATTTCATAGCGGCTATCGCTATTTTCACACTCCAATAACTCTTCGCACCGAATCGCAAATAACACCACGGCCTTTTTAACCCCAAATCTGGCCATAAAGGAGTTCTCAAACTGTGGGTCGTATATTACCACTTTGTAGGTTAAGTAATTTTAATACTTTAATATAAACTATGTAGTGTAAGGAATACTTTAAACAAAATAATAAGATAACTTTTATGTAATTAGTGAATATAACCGGTTGTAAAGAAGAAGAATGAAACTAGGACGGAGTATTTTTGGAAGAATGGACATAGTTTTTAAATCCCAAATTTCGCTATGTTTAAAAAAGAAGGCATACGACCAATGCGTACTGCCAGTTATGACGTATGGATGTGAAACTTGGATGCTACGTAAGATCCAATGCACACAGAGAAGCATGGAAATATGTATGCTTGGTATAACGAGAAGAGATCGCAAGAGGAATACATGGGTAAGAAGTATCACCAAAATGGCAGATATAACAGAACGTGTGAAAATGGATGGCAGATGGAATACTGGAATGGTATCCCGAGAGGATGTGAAAGAACGCAAGGTAGACCGAGTGGACGATGCGCTGATGAATTGAGAAGAATGTGTGGAGTCAAGTGGATGCAGATTGCTCAAGACAGACGGGAGAATGGAACGGGACTGGAGAGGCCTTCATCCAGCAGTGGATGGTGAACGGCTGAAAATGATGATGATGATGAACTTATATGATGGATTCTTACATTCTAACGGTGATTACACGACTTGAGACTAGCAGTCATTCTTTAATGTTGTATTTGTATGTATGTAACTGAAAATCTCAATCTGCTACTTTTGATTTAGACTGGACCTATAAAGATTTGAAAGCTGTAAAATATGTACCTCAAATAAAAGTTGTAGCCTCTGACTAAAGGTTCTAATATTTATTCGTATTTAGTAGGCAAAAATCTATAAAAAAAAGTAATATTCGATTTTTGATACACATTTCATCTACAAAAGTTTAATTAGATATATTTATTTATTTTATTGGGTTTTATCAATATGTATCAATAAGTCGTTGGTTTAAAATTAAACAAGACAACTTTATGATATAAAATTTTTTTATTATCTTGCCTATAATATATTACAGTACATAAATTCGAATAAGCCACAAATAAGCACGCATGTTCGAATTTGTTCCCTCGAGTGCGGCAGTCTAAGGGTTAATCTCACGTTATATCACCCCTTTTCTACATCCTAATCTGGAAACAAAGTCTTAGGAACCCCAAAGGGTACTCCTCGTATCAAATATTAATGAAGATTGCATTAAATGTACGGGGCGTGGGATAATCGCGTGACCAGAGTTAAACAGAACCTGCAATCTTATTTTGCCGAATTCGCGAAATAAAATATTATTTTCAATATAACGTTTTTCATAATTAATATGTTCCCGAATCAGGAGTAATCATTATTACTCTTTACTTACATAAATTAAACGAGAGGACTTGCGTATTTGCACAAACGAGGAATATTTTCACCCTTATATATATATTATAATATAGCACGTTCAGCGAATGTTATTTGCGTTCAATTTGCACGCGTTTAAACACCGCTGAAAGAATATTGAATTTGTTTATTAATAACAGGGAAAAGTTTTTATCTATTTTATAGTGGGAAAATTCTGAAATTACATATAAAACGAACGACCGTTTAAAACTATGGAAATTTCCATTCTATATATATATATTATGTAGGTAGATATTTTTATAATAATTGTCCGAGTGCGGGGAAAACTTTCGTAGGTTTTCATTAGTTTTTCCGACGGTTGCTTTGCATGAATATGCAACAACTACAGGTGCCCGTACACAATGCGCTCGGCAAAAGAATATTCGTATTTTCAAATTAAAGTTTTAAGCATAGCACAGATGGTGGCTTGGAGCCGTGGAATGCAATATTTATCGCAGTCATTAAAAGTTTTCCGGCCAAGTTTACCCACCCATTCTTTTTCCGCCTCTGGAAAATGACTTTTAAAATACTTAACGTCAAAGTATTACAAGAATATTTTAATAACTATACCTCGCATACTAATTTGCATACTTGCACGTTAAAGTTAATCCGCGTATATGTACTTTTACTAATAAAATACACGTTTCGACTAATAGGTATGTATTATATATAAAATAGCCGAAATCCGTCTGTCTGTCTGCTGATAACGCTCGCTGAGGAAAAATTATTTAAAAAAACCACTAGAACGAGTGGGGAATCGAACCCACGACCTCAGGCTCGGGAAGAACGTCCTAAGACAAATATCTGCCATCACCCTTGCTCAAGTTAGACCTTTTTTTTTTAAACATTATCTACAAAAGGGATCGTATGTAAGTCTGCTTTACCTATAACAATAAAAACTCTGTTAATAATACATAGATGTCGATATAAAAACTATTTTTTTTTTTTTTTTCATTTTTACAAAATCACTTACAAAATTATAATTATTATATATATAATAATTAATAATTATAATATAAATAGTAAAGTAAAAAAAAAAAAAAATTTCCGTGGGTATCGGGGTCGATCAATTTGGGTAATGGGGATCTCTATTACGATATTACGATATTTAAAATTCGTTTTACGCTTTACGAGCGCGCTTTACGATATTTAAAATTCAGCGGGCGTTGATATTCAACGGGCTTACACTAGTATAATAATGAAAGTGGTCATTCTGTCGATTGAATTTAATTGATTATAAAATCTGATATTAAGGAGAGGCAATAAATAACAATACGTCAAAAGAACACTTCTGTAAACATGAAACATGTACTAACAGTAAGAAAATACATAGCACGCTATTTGCACCAAAGCGTCTAGACCAGTGGTCGGGAACCTTTTTTAAGCTAAGAGCCACATTAGGGGAACACCTTGCAAAATTGGTAAGCTTGGGAGTCGCAATATATTATTTTCGGATTATATATTCAAAATCAAATTAAATATTGCTCTATTAAGAAATTAAATTAATGTTTAAAGTTTGATCTGAAAAACTATCTCCAAGTTTTTTATAGTCATGAAGTTATGGAAATGGGATTCATTTTGATTTTGTGTAAATTGTGTAACAACGTTATGCTGCGTACACACCAACGAACCGAACAGCGAACGAAAAAGGGGGGTGTGAAGGGAAAGAAGATCCATTGCATACCAGCAGTGTTTCCCATACATTTTAGTACCGCATTTTATCGGTGGTAGCACTATAAAGTCTTGCCAATTGTACGCGGCTTACTAGCTTGCGCGATTTGCAAACTAATCGGGTACGGAGGCGTGGACAGATTTTTCAATAATGATGGTGTAATGCAAAAACTTTGATTTCGATGACTTGAGCTGTTCCAGTTGTCGTTCGAAAAATTCCAGTGGATTGTTGCATATTATTTTTACTTTCCCATTTTTACATATTTTATTTTTTTTCCCATTTTTAAATAATCAAAAAAAGCGACTCACAGTTTGGGAAAGACAACTGGAAGTTGAAGTGGACACATAGCGAGAAGAACGGATTGCAGATGGACGCGAGAAATACTGCAATGGTATCCGAGAGGATGTGAAAGAAAGCAAGGTAGACCGAGTGGAAGATGGGCTGATGAATTGAGAATAATGTGTGCGAGTCAAGTGGATGCAGATCGCTCAAGACAGACACAGGAATGGAAGATGATTGTAGGGGCCTTCATCTTGATTAATTTTAAATTTTGGTCTTGTAGTTTGCCGAAATTAATATTCTAGCTATTATTTTTACATTCATTATTGTATTTACTATTGAATATCAACGCCCGCTGAATTTTAAATTACGTAAAGCGCTTTTTTAATAGAGATCCCCCTAATTGATCGCACGGTTGTAAGTGACAAAAAAAATAATAGTTTTTACAGCGCCATCTATGTATTATAGCAATCCCGTAGTATCGATTTTTTTTTTTTTTTTTACCACTTATATTAATAATTATAAATTATTATATATGTATATAATAATTATAATTTTGTAAGTGATTTTGTAAAAATCAAAAAAACAATGTAGGTAATGTAGGTAGGTAGGTATGTAGGTAAAGCAGAGTAATGTTTTAAAAAAAAAAGGACCAAACCGACAACTGGTTTTGGCAGATTAGTCTAAAGACGTTCTTCCCGAGCTTGGGGTCCTGGGATCGATCCCCACGCGTTCTGTTCGGTTTTTTTAACTATTTTTCCTCAGCGAGCGTTATCAGCAGACAGACAGACGGACGGATTTCGGCTATTATACATACATATACCTAATACTTAAACATTCACAAAAACTCAATTTTTAACACAGTCCCAAAAGTCTTTTCGTATTTCTCGATAGAAACTTGTACCAAAAAAGCGACAAAACTTTTGGACCATGCTACATTGTTATGTATAATTTTACAGCATTAAATACTAACCAAACGAGCCGTAAGCCCCAGCAACGACATGGCACTAGAAATTTATATTTCTTACGAACGCTTTAATCCAAAATCCTCCATAATCAAATAAGGTAGGCCAAATTGACGCGAGTTGACCCTACGCAAACAAGGATACACACAGGGGCGAGAAGGACATTAAAGCCAAACCCACGTTTTCGCTTTACATACCAGACAGTGGAGAAAACGCGGTATACATTATTTATATTTATGAAGTGTATACGTGTGTTTGTTTGGCGAATTTGAAACGCCTTTTCATGCATTTTCGTTTTTGCCCTTTCTCTACCTGTTTCTCTACCGGGCGTTAAGCTCACCTGAGTTTTCACCAAGCCTGGGGCTCTAAAGCGCACTGGATAGAGCCTCGTGCTTAATTAACCCCGGGAAATTCGGTGAAAAGACTTCTTTGTCACGCTGAAGCGCGAATGTGTGATTTTTTTTTTTTTATTATTTTGTCCCGGGTTTTTCAGTATTTTTCAGTATGCTAGCGTTTTTTTTTTTTTTTTTTTTTTTCGATTCCGGCTGCGAAGCGATGTGGATTTTTTTTTTAATGAAGTCAGTAAATTGACACATTGTGCATGAAATACTTTGAATGGTCGTTAATTAAAGCTCAATTTGATGTACAGTTAATGTTTGATGTACATATGTATGTACATACGTTCACCTTGAGCAATCTCAATTCATCAGCTCATCGTCCACTCGGTCTACCGTGCTTTCTTTCACATCCTCTCGTATACATATTCCAGTATTTCCATCACCACCTTGGTCATCTTATCTGTGCGCACCCCCCGGATCTTGCGTAACATTCTTGAATTTAGCATCCACGTTTTACACCCATACGTCATAACTGGCAATGCGCATTGGTCGTATGCCTTCTTTTTTAAGCATAGCGGAATGTTGCATTAGAAAACAATTCTTCGAAAATCACTCCATCCTAGTTTATTTATTCTTCTTAACAACTAGTCATATTCTCCAATTGAGGCGTTGCGGATACGAAGGGCGAACTCAACAAACATGTATTTAGAGAAAAACACGTTTTAAGTCTTCTCGCCCAGAACGATGGCGATAATTTATTTAATAATAAGTTTTATTTTTATACGACTATAATGAATAACTTAAAAAAAAAAAACCACCAGTGTATTCCTAAGAAGGCAGGAGAACGGAATGGTAAAAAAAAATAATGACCCGATGTCGAGTTCGCCCTTCGTATCCGCAATGCCTCAATTGTCCTAGGTATAAATAACTGTCAACTATCTCTACAGCATGCTTATCTACAGTGACTACGTTTTGCTTTTTCATGTATTATCATGGAGTATTATTTTATCAAAATATTTTTACGGTGTTGTATAAACCCGATTAAAGTATTTATAATTAATTATAACAATAGGTCTTCCCCTGAGCTGTGTAGTTTAATTTTTATTCAATAACGTATTGTAATTTGAAACATGCCTGGAAAGAAAGCTTTCAATACTGACTTTATAGCTAAGATAAGTAAATTAATTAATAAACCAGAACGTCGCGCGAGTGGGATTTGAACCCGGTATCACCAGTACGGGACAGTGAGCGCTTACGCTGTGATCCAAACTAGACAATAATATAACGGGCCTGCTTCAATTTCACCATATCATATCTTAATAGGCTCGGCGACTTTGCTAAATTGTTACATTGTTGTTATATATTATAACGCACCATCTATGCAACAACTATATAAAACTATTAAATTTAATATTATTTTATAGTACGGGTGTGGATGAGAACGCTCCGTTGATATTCAACGGTCTTAGACACTAGTTTGTATCATACATTTGATCACATCACAGACACAACCATCCAAACCCTGACTATACATTAAAAATAAATATATAAAATATATCTCACCGGTTTTTTTTTCCGGATGTGGGATTCACAAGAATTTCGCAATTTCGGATAACGCGCGCTCGCTCGCTCACCGAAAAGCTTATCGCTCACAGTTAAACCATCTGAATACAATATATATACATATGTATTGTATTTTATATACATATAAATCAATGCTTTCTCTCTCTTGAGTTTCAAAAGTTCGAAAGGGTGGCTGGTAGGACGATATTAGCGAACCGGAACAAACAGAAGGAGCAGGGAAAAGCTCGCTCTATCTGACGCCTAGGCTCGAGCGATATGTCAAACCTGCTTTATCGCAAAGCTTATACCATATATATATGTATTATTACCATCCAGTTTTAGAATTTCGTACTCCTCGGCTATTTTCCGGATGACCTGCTATGCTCTCGTGGCCATAATTAATCCGGAATTAATTCAATGCACCCGTAAAGTTGGGTACCGTTAATGCGCTGCTCAGAGAGATTAATAACGGGTTTGTTTGAGAACGTTGAGAATATTATGTCCAGTTACGTGTACGTTTTGGACCATTGTTATTTTTCCATACATAACTGAAGTTTGTATACATTCACTTGTTAAATTTTATTACATTCGGTTGAGCGGAAGTTGAGATATAAAATGTTGACTAGAGTGCAACATTTCAAATCAAATCTAACTCGCTTATACGAGAGTTCATGCGATGTAATAAATTTTGAATACGAGATTCTAGTGCAGCCATATTCTAGTTTAGGAATAGTACATACGTAAACGGAAATATGATAAACTAGTACGATATTCAACTTCCGGTCGGTTGAATTCATCGTAATTCATACTGCGACTGCAGAAATGTGAAATATGAGCACTCACATTATAAATCAGGGTTAAGTTTATTTGTTAAGCTTTTGAACAACAGCTGGGCAATGAAATTTAAATCGCGAAAACCTCTCTAAAAAGTAAACAAAACCAACAACAACAAAAAACAGTCACTGTTTGGGAGAGTTTTGGTTTTTTTTTTTCCTTTTTTTATTGAGGACGTGTTCGGATTTCGCAACCGGTTGTCTGGATATTCCGGATTTAATCCGGAACCGAGTGACCGGTTCGCGAATCGGTACTGGACACCTTTTGTTCCCCACCTGCGCTTCCGAAAAGCTTAATTCGAAAAAAGCTCCGTTTTATTGATACGTCGAGCGAAGGTGTGCTTTATACTTTATAGAGTCACAAAACTCTAGCAGAAGCTTACACCGTTCATACGATAATATTAAATAAAATACCAAAGCTTTTTTTGGGTTAACCTGGAGCTTTTTAAAGCTACGTATTTAATAATTAAAGCTACGTATGTAATATAAGTATTATATGATATAGTTAAATTATGTGTAATGAATTTTGCACGCAAAGCGTAGTCACAGTAGATAATCATATTGTAGAGATAGTTGATAGTTAGTTATTTATACCTAGGGCAGTTGTTGAATATGACTGGGTGTAAAGAAGAATAAATAAAACGAAGAATGAAACTAGGATGGAGTGCTTTTGGAAGAATGAACATAGTTTTTAAATCCAACATTTCGCTATGCTTAAAAAAGAAGGCACACGACCAATGCGTACTGCCAGTTATGACGTTTGGATGTGAAACTTGGACGCTAAATTCAAGAATGCTACGAAAGATGCAGTGCACACAGAGAAGCATGGAAAGATGTATGCTTGGCATAACGAGAAGAGATCGCAAAAGAAGTACATGGGTAAGAAGTATGACCAAAATGGCAGATATAGCAGTACGGGTGAAAAAGTTGAAGTGGCAAGAAGAATGGATGGCAGATGGACGCGAAAAGTACTGGAATGGTATCCGAGAGGATGCGAAAGAAAGCAAGGTAGACCGAGTGGAAGATGGGCTGATGAATTGAGAAGAATGTGTGGAGTCGCAAGTGGATGCAGATTGAAATGATGATGATGATATAATTAAGTGCATGCAACCTTTGTCCAGTAAGTGTGCAGGATATGATTGATGATGATGATGATGTACCTTTGGCACTTGGCCGCACGACAATGGTCTACCGAGTGCGGAATTCAGGAGCTGATAACAGCTCACAGAGGATTAAGTTGTAAGCGTGGCATACAGTGTAAGTAATGTGTCTGTGTGTTCACTGTTCGAAACTTAAACAACGTTCCAAAGTGCGATAGTGAATTTATAACGATATTTTGAACTTGACATAAAAAATGATGAAACTTTTCATCAAAAATGATGAAAAATACAAAACAATCAAAGTTGCGTAAGAAGTTTTAAGCTCATCTAGAAAAAAATTCACTTTTGATGAGGCTAGTATCAATTTTTGATGACAAAACTTTTATCGTTTCAATTCTACATACATACATACAGTGTGTCTCGACTTAATTACTTTTAGGTTTATAACAGTCGACGTGGCAACAGAACGAAAATTGTACTGTCTGTTCTGTCTGTCTATAATTATTCAGCTTTGCAGAAGTAATTTTCATAACCCTGCGGATCTTACATACATACATACATACATATATAAGGTACATGAGTGCGATAACTTCAACCAATGATAGATAAAGTATTGCCAGCTTATAAAAAAAGCAATATTATAAAGCTCATCTTCCACTCAGTCTACCTTGCTTTCATTCACATCCTTTCTGATACCATTCCAAGTATTTCACGCATCCATCTGTCATCTTTTCTTCTAGATTATTACTAATACTACTCTTTTCATATAGATGTTTGCCTACTGAACACGAATTAATGCTAGAATCTTTAGTCAGAGGCTTCACCAGAAAGGTATTTTTACAGCTTTCAAATCTGTATACATCAAGTCCAAATCAAAAGTAATTTTATGACATAAAGTATTGTCAATTGTAACAGATTGAGATTTTCAGTTACATACTTACAGATACAACATTCAAGTCGTGTAAAGTTTAACCAAAACAATCATCACCGTTAGAATGTAAGAATCTATCATATAAGTTCACCATCCACTGCTGGATGAAGGTCTCTCCATTCCTCTTCCATTCCCGTATGTCTTGAGCAATCTGCATCCAGTTGACTACACACATTCTTCACAATTCATCAGGTCCACTCGGTCTAGCGTACTTTCTTTCACATCCTCTCGGATACCATTCCAGTATTTCTAGCGACCATCTGCCATTCATTCATCTTGCTATGTGTCCACTTCAACTTTTTCACACGTTCTGCTATATCTGCATGAATTCCTCTTACGATCTCTTTTTGTTATATGGAGCATACATCTTTCCACGCTTTTATGTGTGCACTGAATCTTAACGTAGCATCCAAGTTTCACATCCATACGTCATAACTGGCAGTACGCATTGGTCGTACGCCTTCTTTTTTTATTTCAAAATAATGTTCATTCTTCCAAAAGCACTCAATGCTAATTTCATTCTTCGTTTTCAAAAATGTTATAAGCAAATTAAATAGGTTGACACATTTTGACCCACTTGTTTAAATCACTCATTTAATAAGCCTTTTTAATTTTAATTGAAACAATCTTGGACTGCAAAAGGGAATAATTCAATATATTAAGTACCTCAAAGTACATACATACTGCCGTCCTAAGCCCACTTTAACGTAACTGACAAAAATTACTTAAATGAGTTAGATAAGTTTTAGGGGTAATGGGGGTGTATTCTTGCGATTTTTCATATCAAAATTAATGTATCTTCATCCTAAAGTGACTTTTTTAAGCTATTAAATATAACGTATCTGCATGCGCAGAGAAATAGTATCACCAATACAATATTTACTTCGGGTCACTACCTTATATCATGAAAGATTGAAAAGACTGAATCTCTCCACATTGGAGACGAGCAGATTAAAAGGTGATTTAATTGAAGTATTCAAAATAATAAATAATCATTATTCATGTGATATGACCAACACCTCATTATGTTCAATGAGAACCCTCATCTAAGAGGTCATACTCTTAGACTCCGAAAAGAAACATCAAATAAGATTGTTAGAGATTCATTCTTTTCAAATAGTGTGGTTGTAGTTTGGAATAGTCATATGTATACATTAAATAATGAATAATGAACGTAACCTACTAAAGTATTCTTTTTTATTAAATTTTTCCTTGGAATTATCAAAACACAATAGAAAATAACCTCATGCACTAAAAAAAAAAAAAAAAAAGTTTAAATAAATCAGTAATATATGTATGTATGAAGAAAAACACAAATTTAGAATATATCCATTTATCTCGATATTGTTGTTTTGTTAAGTGGGCTTAGGACGGCGGCATACATACACTTTCAATATCATACCCTTTCTTCGGGGCTTAAAACCTGCAGTTTAATATGAATCGACAATGAACTTCTTCGCAGACAATCCACGACTATTCAACAATTTACGAGTGGGGGGAAAAAGCTCCAGTCTGAAAGCTCGTCGGCGATAATTCAATTAGGACCGGACGTTTAAACGTAGCCAGGTCGAGTCCTCCGGCGGCCGGCCGTGAAATACTGTTTCGGCAAACAGAGATAGTGCTAGAAGTACATACGTACAGAGAGTGAGAGACACTGGGTGCCACTGGACTGTTGGATTAAGTCCACTCCCCCGCAAAATCCGCGAGAGCTTTCCAAGCCATAAAGCATGGGGCATTTGGTAGCGCGTGTAGCGGTCCGCGCGCGCACTCCTGTATTTTCCGACTCATTTGTCTAAGAGGGTAAGATTAAAAGGGCTAAGTGCCGGCTTCGAAAGACCGACGGGGTTCCAGACCTTCCTCCTCATCCCTTTTTGGGTCCTTTCGTACCGTATCTCCTCCTGGAGGATCCTGCTTTGAGTCTGTTTTGGGAATAAACTGTGAAAACTTGAGAGAGAGAGAGAGAGTGAGCGGGGAGGGATCGTTAGGACTTGTGTGTTAAACGGGCAAAACTCTCCTTGTATCTACATATTATAGGTAGTTTAGTGCAGCGATCGCCAACCGGTGGTCCGCATTTTTCATATACATCATCATATCAACATTAAATCTTCTAGCCTTTTTAATAAGGAACTCTGGGTTATTACGCAATGTTGACGTAATTAAGATTCTTTATTATTTTCCATAGTTTTATCGAAACTTGAATATAATTCGTTAATTTGGTTTCCTCATGAACAGTCGTACATTGGTATGTTGGAAAGGGTAGATAAAAAATTTGCCCGTTACATATATAAGAGGATGTACGGCTACTACCCTTTTCTCTTCCCAACAAAATTCGTTAGGGGTATGACTGGCATGAGGTCTTTGGAGTGGAGGAGGAAAGTATCTCTGTTGAAACATATGTTCATGATTATAAATGGACATATGTTCAATGGGGAAATACTAGAGCGTCTCCAACTTTACACTCCGGATGTTTATTGTCGTGCACGGGGTCACGAGCTATTTGTGGTGCCGGGGTACAGAACAATGCTTATGGGGTCCAGCCCGGTGATTACTGCTCTCAAATTATTTAATTCGTTGTCGACTGATGTTGACATTTTCAACATCAGCCTGGCGCAGTTTGTAATCAAACTAAAGACTTATAAATTATAGTATTATTTTGTTATTATTTCTTTTTTTTTTTTTTTGTTTGTTTGATTTTCTAATGTTTTTTTTTTTTTTAACTTTATTATATTATATTATACTCTGTGTAACTTTTATGTATCTTTTAATATTCTTATTCTTTTTTTTTTTATATATGTATGTATTTAATTTTGATATGTATGTAGATGTAATTATATTTTGGGCTAAAACCTGTTTATATAAATAAATAAATAAAATAAATAAATATTCAGCCGCTCACCACCCACTGCTGGATAAAGGCCTCTCCAATCCTCTTCCATTCCTGTCTGTCTTGAGCTTGAGCTTGTTTTGGCCGTTCAAAAGGCTACATCGTCGAGAGAGAGACTAGAGTAAAAAAAAAAAACCGGAAGAGTCATAGACCAGCGGTCGCCAACCGGTGGTCCGCATTTTAGGCCGTTCACCATCCACTGCTGGACGAAGGCCTGTCTGTCTTGAGTAATCTGCATCCAGTTGACTCCACACATTTTTCTCAATTCATCAACCCATTGTACCCTCGGTCTACTTTGCTTTCTTTCACATCCTCTCGGATACCATTACAGTATTTCTCGCCTCCATCTGCATCCATTATTTTTGCAATCTGTCCACTTCAACTTTTTCAACACGTTCTGCAATATCTGCCACTTTGATCATACTTCTTACCCATGTATTCCTCTTACGATCTCTTCGCGTTATACCGAGCATACATCTTTGCATGCTTTTCTATGTGCACTGGATCTTGCGTACCATTCTTGAATTTAGCATCCACGTTTCACATCCATACGTCATAACTGGCAGTACGCATTGGTTCAAGTCTAATTCAATAATCCCCCCTTACTCCCATTCCCCTCACATATCTCCCAATTAAGCTTGTTCGTCTGTGTCATCATCATCATCATCATTATCATTTTCAGCCGTTCACCATCCACTGCTGGATGAAGACCTGTCCATTGCTCTTCCATTCGTGTCTGTCTTGAGCAATCACTTGACTCCACACATTCTTCTCAATTCATCAGCCCATCGTCCACTCGGTCCACCTTGCTTTCTTTCACATCCTTTTGGATACCATACCAGTATTTCTTGCATCCATCTGCCATCCATTCTTCTCGCCATGTGTCCACTTCAACTTTTTAACACGTTCCGCTATATCTGCCACTTTGGTCATACTTCTTACTAATGTATTCCTCTTACGATCTCTTCTTGTTATAACCAAGCATACATCTTTTCATGCTTCTATGATAGAGTTGACTCCACAAATCTCAATTCATCAACCCATCGTCCCACTCGGTCTACCTTGCTTTCTTTCACATCCTCTCGGATACCATTCCAGTATTTCTCGCGTCCATCTGCCATCCATTCTTCTCGCCATGTGTCCACTTCAACTTTTTAACACGTTCCGCTATATCTGCCACTTTGGTCATACTTCTTACCCATGTATCCCTCTTACGATATCTTCTTGTTATACCAAGCAATACATCTTCTATGTGTGCAGTGTGGATTCTTAAATTTAGCATCCAAGTTTCACAGCTATACGTCATAACTGACAGTTTTCACAATGAATAATGAATATATCGTTTATTTATGATAATTTTTCTATCAATACAAGTGTAATTACCATTTCATAATTAGAATGTAATTTTTATGGAAAAAATCATGGTAGTGGTCCGCGGGATACGAGATTTTGAGTTTAGTGGTCCGAAAGGTTGGCGACCACTGGTTTAGTGTGTAGGTACAGATCCTGGAAGTTCATTCTCAAAGAGCCATAGGATAGTTTCAAATACGAGATCAAAGGATATCCGTTTCGCGCTCATTACTTCGTCAGTTGCAACGTCAAAGTTAACCGATTTTCTGTTTCACTGTGTGTGTGTGCGTGTTTTGTAAATGTGTGTAGTTTTGTGAACAATAGTGTGAATTTTTAGTCTTTTGGAATGTAAAGTGGCAGGCAAGAATGTTACGCATGGTCCAGTGCACACAGAGAAGCATGGAAAGGCTCCGTATAACGCGAGAAGAGATCGTAAGTGGAATACATGGGTAAGAAGCATGAACAAGGTGGTAGATATAGCGGAACGTGTGAAAAAGTTAAATTGGACACATAGCGAGAAATACTGGAATGGTATCCGAGAGGATGTGAAAGAAAGCAAGGTAGACCGTGTGGAAGATGGGCTGATAAATTGAGAAGAATGTGTGGATGTAACTGGATGCAGATTGTTAAGACAGAGGAATGGAAGAGGATTGGAGAGGTCTTCATCCAGCAGTGGATGGTGAACGGCTGAAAATGATGATGATAACTTTTGGATAGTGTACTAAAAATATACAATTAATCGCTGTATTAAAATAAAATAATAAATAAATTTAATTAATCAAAACACAACTGACGCAAGTCAATCACAAATACATATCATTCAAATTATTAAATAAAGGAGATTGTTTAAATTAACTAAATACTCTTGGAATAATAAAAATTAATCAAATAGATAATGATTTTTCTTTACGTTCAAAGTAAATGCATATATAATATCTTCGTCATACACAAAACTTTCACAAATTTTCACTCAAAAACGCACGGAATGACCCACTTATCAGAACTAAACTAACGATTTTTAAGCGACAACAAAAAAGAGGACTCTCGTAATACTTTCTCCTTTGCGTAACCCCTTCTCGTCCATCCCAGAAAAGCCAGTTAGAATTCCCCAGAAGCCTTCATCTGACGTCACGCACCCCCCCCTTTCCAGTACAAAACTGATTCCAAATTCTGAACGCGCATCTCACGACCGTTCTTACGCCACAAATACTATAACCCCAGTGAATTTTTATCTATTTATTTACTAACACACACTTGTGTGTATTCATTTAGGTGTAAATATTCAAAATATCGTTTTCGTTGACAAACAACGAGCGGGAAAATGCGATAATCCGTGTTAGCGTGCAAATATGATTATTGTTGATAAATTTTAAATCGGTTTCGGTATCATAAACGTATCGCATTTCGGATTACGAGAGATTTGTTTTATTCGCATTAGTTATGACTGTAAATGAGGCCGTTAAAGCGAAAGCTTTGAGTTTGCCGAATGAACCGTTTTCAATATGCAATCGAAATTGTCCGCACGAACCATAGCGATGACAATTTTTAATTGCATTTCAATTGATCGATTGGTTTTCGGGGAATTATTAAAAACTCATTTTTAGGGCATCGTCTATATATGTATGTATGTTGAAATGGTTTATTGAGAGTATTATGTGTCGGATGCATGTTGAAGTTAAATTAAAAACGCTGTACGCAAAGGTGAACCGTAAATAATAACTGTGGTTGGAATATATGCAATTGCAATTTTTAAGGTTTATGATACAATTTTGATACTCTTGTTGAAAATTTAAATTCAACTACACAATATATGTATGTATGTACATATGTTGTAGACAAATTTTATTATTATTATATTAAACACTTGTAGACTTTACAGTCACGAAAGGTTTTGTGAACGCAATAAATGTTAGACAACAAAAAAACGTAACTGAACTTTAGTACCAATTTCAATCACAAATATCTTTAAAATTAAGAAGCGTACTCTATTGTAATAAAAACTATATTATAACAAGGTATAATTTCAATAAATCAAAAGATAATGACTTAAAATTTGAATATCTTCGTCACGCACGCAACTTTCACAAAAATAACTTTTCGAAAAGACTGACAGTTTCTGTCAATGAAAAATTAGTAACCATATGAAAATTGAATACTTCATGATCATAATCATTTTCAGCCATTCACCATCCAGTGCTGGATGAAGGCATCTCCAATACTCTTCCATTCCTGTCTGTCTTGAGCAATCTGCATCCACTTGACTCCACACATTCATCTCAATTCATCAGCCCATCTTCCACTCGATCTACCTTGCTTTCTTTCACATCCTCTCGGATACCATTCCATGCTACTCGGTATGTGTCAACTTTTACACACGTTCCGCTATATATATCTCCCACTTTGGTCATGCTTCTTATCCATGTATTCCTCTTACGATCTCTTCATGTTATACATACTACATATTTCCATGCTTCTCTGTGTGCACTGGATCTAACGTAGCATTTTTGAATTTAGCATCCAAGTTTCACATACATACGTCATAACTGGCAGTACGCATTGGTCGTATGCCTTCTTAGTAAAGCATAGCGAAATGTTGATACATTTCTCTATTATTCCATCACTTGAATCCATAGATTCTTCTCAATTCATCAGCCCATCTTCCACTCGGTCTACCTTACTTTCTTTCACATCCTCTCGAAAACCATTGCAGTATTTGTCGCGACCATTTGCCATGCATTCTTCTCGATATGTATCCACATTGGTGATGCTTCTCTTACCCAATGTATTCCTCTTACGATATCTTCTTGTAATACCGACCATACATCTTATCTGTGTGCACTGGATCTTGCGTAACATTCTTGAATTAAGCATCCACGTTTCACATCCATACGTCATAACTGTGAAATAATATCTAATATAAATTATATATTAGAGTATACGTCATAGTATACTCTAACCAAGAACCAAACGATTTATTTTACTTAAATGGCTGCCTTCGCGTGGAGCTGCCCCAAAGTTGTCACAACGTAAGCACATGCAAATATTTGACTTGACGAATTCATCATAAGCGATTTTGGACACGCTCGAGAAAATTCAAGGAATCGCAATCATCATAGACATACATAGTACGTTGATAATGTTCCGGAAAATTTCACTATTGTGGAAACTGCGAGAGCTAAAATCTCCGGAACTATTCCGAACCACCCTGTATAAGATGCATTAGTAGGCCAGCTGGCCAGGGGTCAAGTCGGGGTCAACTAACAATTACGGTTGACAAATTCCTCTCCATCTCTATTGAGCCCTTTGACAAATAGGCTTCTATCAAAGGCGTAATCCGTACAACTCGTTACTGGACAAAACTTCGCCAATAAGAAACTATTACCGAAAAACGATTAGCGTTAATGGTTGCGCGATATAAACCTCCCAAATGGATTGCTATTACTGTTGCGACCGTGAAAATATATATTTCATCATATAAAAGGTCCTTTGGGATGAGAGAGGTCAGATTTTCCGGAAAGGGAAGTTCCTAGTGAGGTCAAAATGATAAAAATAGAACGACGATAAAATTATAACGACTTACGCAACTGGCGGTTCGTCACTCGTTAAACATTGCCATTTTTGATGATTTTTTCCAAGTATAAAAAATCAAAAAAAATAAATGATTTTTATTTTAAACTACGGAATATACGTTTAATTTCATAATATAATAATTTTAAAATGCGACTTTTTATTTGAAAATTCATTATTGAAATTTTTATTCCAAGACACTTTTATATGTAAACTTACGTTTATATTAAGTTTGCAAAAGAATAGTAATAACAGCTTAACCGCGAAATTTAATGAAGTATTTTTCGTCATCGATCAAACATACCCATAAAATACGAGACCTGCTTATAAAGTACTAGGACTTATTAGAATTTATATTGAGCTAATACTATATTTTATAAAAAATATTTAATAAGAGGGTATAATATACAAAGTCATAATTACTAGGGGTAAGAATAAGTTAATAGTTAAGAATTTAAAATTTAGTATTGGGGTGTTGTTTGAATATAAATAACATTGATAGATTCCTGGCAGATTTATAACAGCACCTCTGTACAAGTGCTAGTAGCTTTAAGTAGTGTTTTTTTTTGTAATTAGCCTTTTAAGCTATCTTAAATAAATAAATAAATAGAGCGTGTTACAATCACTCGTCACATTTCTAATAACGCTTTCCGGACGTTTGCCTGTAAATTATCCGATAAATTACAATGTACATATACTTTCAAAATCACCACTCGGTAACTTTACTGTCACACCGTTGCGTTGGTTAGAGTTCAAATTGCCTCGAAATACTTGGAATATCCCACCGGGAGAGAGAAATCTCGCATACTTGGCTTGACTATATTATATTTTTCATAACGTGGCGAACGTTTTAATTTGTTTCCCGAAAGTGCAATTTAATTTCCGGCATACTTGAGACTGTGAGTGAGACGTTCGTTTGCTGAAATTTCGATCAATCCGCGAATCGGATGCTGAAAAGATCAAAACCTCGGTGAAAATGTGCGTGGGCGAGCTTGTAAAAGTAAGCTCTCACCATTTCCAAGTTTGGAATATTTTACGCTTTGAGGCTTTCGCTGTTTCTCTCTCACACACACACTTTGCCAAAGTCTATTTTCATAGAAACTTTTCGAAACACCTCGTAGCAGTTTTACTTTGAATCTACTTTATTATTACAGTACATAAATTTAACAGCCTTATGTATTTTCAGTGGGTGCATAAATAAATATAAACGGTTCAACTGTTCAACGATGCTCGTACGTGCGAAAACTTCACTGAATTCAATTAACACAAAAAAATACGTAGCTAAAAGGCGCTCGCACACTTATGCGGATTCGCCTAGCGAAGAAAACGCGCGAATATCGCGCGTTTGACGTGGTGGGGAGTTGTATCGCATACCCGCAAGTGTCGCTGCCCACACCACTAGCGATTTCATACCGGAATCCGTCGCGGAATCGTCACGAATCACCGTACAATGTTTTTTTGGCGATTTGTAATTACATTCTAAATCACTATTATATATGCTTTGCAATGCCACTCATCCCGTGTGTTCCCGTTCCCGTTCCCAGTCCCAGTACGTTATCTGACGCGTGAGCAGGCCCGTTCCCGTTTTTTCACGATTTTTTTTCACAGTAACCATCCCCGGCATGATTACAATAAGTCCTGAAAGTTTCATTGCGATCGGTCGAGTGGTTTAGGAGCCTATAAGAGACAGACAAACAAACAAACAAACAGACAGACATTGATTTATATATACATATGTATGTATATAGATTCAACAATAAAAGTATTTAACTAACCATTCATATAAATATGCGGCCAACTTAAGAGCTTCGTTCTCGAGTCCATGTCAGAATCGCGAGTGAAATACAAACGTTCCGAAAGCGAGGTGGCAGATGGTATTTCGTGTTTCGACCGTTAATTGTTGAATGGAGCTGCAGTAGGGCCAAGTGTGCGCACCACAATATTTCGCTATTCGGCCGTTGAGTGTCGAATGGCACTGCAGTCGTGCCAAGTGTGCGCAGTACAAGTCTCAGCACTGGCGAAATTCGGTCTTTACTCTAAAAACCTATTGATTAATAGACAAATTAGACAACGCTTCAAAATAAAATGATAGAAAACACATTCAATGAAATTTTTACTTACCAATCAAATGATATACCTAGGTACATTATGTATGTACGAGTATGTACGTATCAGCTTTTACTTTTGGAATAATTGCAATTCACTCATTTATATTCATTACGATGATAATTTATAAATCAAACACGACTAAATTACACTTCGTATTGTTGTTCCCTATTAAGTGAACGTAATTGCGTTGAGGATTGCAATTTCAATGGGGGAATCTTGTGTGAAATGATGCATTGTGTAACGTAAGCTGTTTAGTAAGTGCTCTTTAGCTATGCAAGGAACACTACTGTCGGCTTATAACGGTATGCTTTGTAGTCAATTGACTGTCTGAAGTGACCTTAGCATTATCTAGATCTAGATTGTAAACGAACACTTACTTTAAGAATATACGGGTATCGAGTCAAGTGTTGCATCGTGTAATGCGAGCCCAGTCTAAAGTGCCCTTTACTATACTTTGTAATATAAACTTTATAATAATACTTTGTATATACATATATATACTAGTGTAAGCCCGTTGAGTATCAACGGAGCGTTCATCACCCGTACCTACTAAAAAATAATATTAAATTTAATAGTTTTTATAGTTGTTGTATAGATGGCGCTGAACTAAATATAGGAAATTAAAAATAAATGCGAGGTGTATTAAAATCGTTTTAGTGTCAGAATGATGTAATGTAACTTAAATAAAAATGTCAATAGTTATAGAACTTACATAAAAAGGCTTTTATACAAATAGAGAAGATATCAATACAGGAGTAAAATATACATATAATTTAAATTAAACTAAGAAGAGGAACTTCGTAAAGAAAGCAACAGTTTTTCTTAGTAATGCAAGTAACGAACGGTAATTTCTTAGTAATACAAGGCAGCGATTGGCAGAGATAAGTTGGGGGGGGGGGTTCAGTCCAGGTAGCAGTCCAGACAGCTTATATGGGTAAAAAAGGTCTCTCTCACCAAGCCGCCGTACCCGATACGTTAGCATGCTCGACTACCGACTTTGACGTCGCGGTTTCGAATCCCGCACAATCTGGTATTTTAATTATTTTTCTTCATTTCCTATTTATTGTAACTATAGGTAATGTTTTAAAGGACTAAACCCACCGACCGTAATAGAGTGAGCGTTAGCGCGATACCTCTTGAGCGTGAGGTCGTGGGTTCGATCCCCCACTCGTTCTAGTGGTTTTTTAAATTATTTTTCCTCAGCGAGCGTTATCAGCAGACAGACTGACAGACAGACAGACGGATTTCGGCTATTATATATATAATATATACCCCATTCTTGATAGTTATTTATACTTGGACAATTGGTGAATATGACTGGTTGTAAAGAAAAAAAAATTAATCGAAGGATAAAACTAAGGTGGAGTGCTTTTGGAAGAATGAACATTGTTTTTAAATCCAACATTCCGCTATGCTTAAAAAATAAGGCATACGGACCAATGCGTACTGTCAGTTATGACGTATGGATGTGAAACGTGGATGTTACGCAAGATACAGAGTGCACACAGAGAAACATGAAAATATGTGCATATGCTCGGCATAACGAGAAGATATCGTAAGAGGAATACATGGGTAAGAAGTATGAAGTGGCAGATATACCGGAACGTGTGAAAAAATTGAAGCAGATGGATACTAGAAATACTGGAATGGTATCCGAGAGGATGTGAAAGAAAGCAAGGTAGACCGAGTGGACGATTGAACAATGTTTTTAAATCCATCATTCCGATATGCATACCAATGCGTACTGCCAGTTGTGACGTATGAATGTAAAACGTGGATGCTAAATTCAAGAATGTTACCAGTGCACATGGATGCTCGATATAACGAGAAGACATAGATGTAGAATGACATAGATTGGCCTTAGCGCCCGAAAAATGACACACAAAAGTGGCATGCAAAAATGCATGCCTTGCATGCATTTTGCTTGACTTTTTTTTGGTAAGACTTCTTTTTTGTGAGAATTCCCCGCACTTTAGACCCCCCACAACCCCCCGTTGCTTCTGGCGCTTTGTCCAGGCAAATTTGTTTGAAATGGCATATCTATGGTATTGTATATCTATGCGAGAAGAGATCGTAAGAGGAATACGTGGGTAAGAAGAATGACCAAGGTGACAAATATAGCGGAACGTGTAAAAAATGGATGGCAGATGGACGCAAGAAATACCTGGAATAATATCCGAGAGGATGTGAAAGAAAGCAAGGTAGACCGAGTGGACGATGGGCTGATGAATTGAGAAGGTGTGAATTGCTCAAGATATACAGGAATGGAACAGGATCGGAGAGGCCTTCATCCAGCAGTTGATGGTGAACGGCTAAAAATGACGATGATGATGATATAGCCCATTCGCATATAAGTGAGGAAACTATGCATAACGCCAACAGCCGGCTACTCCTGAAAAAAAAATTACATACAATTTCCTTGGCGTTCATTTCCTCAACTTATGTAGTTTACAGCAAATTGTTTATTGAATAATTCACCATAACGTTGTATGAAACACCGTTAATAGCCCTATATACTATTGCCTTTTAAAAAGTATGATATTATTATCAATATCCGGTTCAATAGCAATTGAATCGCGCGTACATCCGGCATATCCATTTCCACGCGCTAATTTTCCGGACCACACAACCGGCGCCTCCTTGTGAAAATTATCTGCAAAGTTTCCATCTTCTCGGAGGAAACCGAATTAGTCAAATTAGTGTCAATAGAACAGTGGCGTACGGAGTTAACACCCGTGAGGGTTGGAGATCTCCGAAAACCCACCCCTAACAAAACAAACCTCCTCTCACAGGACCATTTTAACTAATACAATTTGTCATATAACCGATGAAAAGACACGACATTTTTAAATCGAAAAAAAAAAAACACACACATTAATTTATTAATTTTTTTGGGGTGAATGAAACTTTAGTTAGACAGTTAAGTGGGTGACTTTTATTATAAACTGTCACGATGAAGGTTATTTTGAAAACAGAAAATTTAAGATGAAAAAGTCGCTAGATACTAATATTAATCACATTGTAATAAAAACACTTAAATACAGAATCCTTTGGGAAAAAATCAAAAATAAAAAGAATAATATAAGGAAAATATTTTATTCAATACTAGCTGACCCGGCATGCGTTGCAATTCCCGATCCCGTTCCTGTTCCTGTTCTTAGTACGTTATCTGACACGTGAGCAGGCCCGTTCCCGATCTCGTTCCTGTTCCCGTTCCCGATCCCTTTCCTAGTACGTTATCTGACGCGTGAGCATGCCCGTTCCCGTTTTATCCCGATTTTTTTTCACAGGAACCATCCCCGGCATGATCACAATAAGTCCTGAAAGTATCATCGCGATCGGTTGAGTGGTTTAGGAGCCTATAAGAGACAGACAGACAGACATTGATTTTTATATATGTATATACATAGATTCCAGAAATTTTAATGCAAAAGAAAAAAAAAGGCTATTGTAAGTAAAATCGCTCCATTTAACTGAAACTACCGTATGCTATAAATAAGATATATGTATAATATATGAAACATTAAATAGGGATTTTTCTATTTACTTTTTCATGATGAGTATATTTACATCATCATCATCCACTGCTGGATGAATCTCTTCCATTTCTGTCTGTTTTGAGCAATCTGCATCCAATTGACTCGCACACATTCTTCTCAATTCATCAGCCCATCTTCCATTCAGTCTACTTTGCTTTCATTCACATCCTTTTGGATACCATTCCAGTATTTCACGCGTCCATCTGTCGTATTTTCTTCTAGATTATTACTAATACTACTTTTCATATAGATTTTTGCCTACTGAACACGAATTAATGCTAGAATCTTTAGTCAGAGGCTTCACCTTTTTTTTGAGGTATTTTACAGCTTTCAAATCTGTATACATAGTCCAAATCAAAAGTAATTTTTTGACATATAAAGTATTGTCAATTGTAACAGATTGAGATTTTCAGTTACATACTTACAGATACACCATTCAAGTCGTGTAAAGTTTAACCAAAACCATCATCACCGTTAGAATGTAAGAATCTATCATATAAGTACACCACCCACCGCTGGATAAAGGCCTCTCCAATCCTGTTCCATTTCCTGTCTGTCTTGAGCAATCTGCATCCACTTCACTCGCACACATTCTTATCAATTCATCAGCCCATCTTACACACGGTCTACCTTGCTTTCTTTCACATCCTCTCGGATACCATTCCAGTATTTCTCGCGTCCATCTTTCACCCATTCTTTTCGCTATGTGTCCATTTCAACTTTTTGACACGTTCTGCTATATTTGCCACATTTTACACATGTATTCCTCTGTGTGCACTGGATTTTACGTAGCATCCAAGTCATAACTGGCAGTGCGCATTGGTCGTATGCCTTATTTTTTTAAGCATAGCGGTTTTACATATATTTACAAGTATAAATAGAGACCGCGTTGACGATTGACAACAACAATCAGTCAATTTTCACCTCAAAATATTTCATTTATATGCTATGGAAATAAATTGGAATTGTGTCCCACCTGAAAATCATATTATAATAATAGAAATAATAAAATAAAATGATTGACGTGAAAGCTGCCAATAATTTCACGTCAAGATTACGCGAACGTTTTTTTTTTTTTTTCCCACACGAGCGAATATCATCTACATCTTCTTTTCACGATTCAGACGAGTTTGGAAAAACCCATTATTCGACGAAGAGAAGCGTCCGATCGCTTGACAAGATTTATCCTCGGAAGATGGACGGTTGATTGATTCGCCGAAAAAGCGAGTGGGGTTCACACAAAAACAGAAAAAAAAAAAAAAACGTTAATTGAGCACGATACTACTATGTACACGAGTGGCGATCGCACAAGAAGAAACGAAACCTGTTGATTCATAACGGGAACATTTGTTATCCGGTCAGACTATAGGTGAAGGGTGGGGTGGGGTGGAGGGAAGGGAGAAATAGGGGAAAAGCTTTCGAAGGGGACTCATCAATCACCGATCCGGAAATGGCAAGAGTGGGAATGTTGAAACGTTGCAGCGCGGCGCGGCGAGATTAACGAGGATAATGAGGACTAAAGTTCAAACGCCTGTATTCGATTAATGTCAACTCAATTTTCGCAAGGAAAAAATCGATAAAAATCAATCACACCCTGTAGATTCGAATCAGTTAATTTTTTTAATTAAACTGATGATAGTTCAGACGATAGAGCGTTCGGGGTTTGAATTCCGATTCGGTCGAATGATTTTCTTGACGATTTTCGAATGATACTACCGTCCCTGGAAAAAATTGAATATCTATCATGGAGTATTTTTTTGTTCAAATATTGAATATATCATTTATTTATTTAATATCAAGTAACATACAGCTTATAAAGTACAATATAAAATAAAATTAATTCCACTTAATACAAGAATAAATCATAATAAGAAAGGAACTTCAGTAAAGAAAATCTGAATGAGGGCAATTGAATGGACAAGTAGGATCTATAAATGAAGGAGTTGTTCGAATAAATAGTAGAACAAAGATTCAAATGAAACAATTTAAGATTTTTGACAAATCTAGGGGAACAATGGCTAATTATGAATCTTCTTCCATTCTTGTATATCTTGAGCAATCTGCATCCACTTGACTCCACACATTCTTCTTAATTAATCAGCCCATCGTCCACTCGGTATACCTTGCTTTCTTTCACATCCTCTCGGATAACATTCCAGTATTTCTAGCGACTATCTGTATCCAGCCCATTGCCACTTCAACTAAATCTGCTACCTTGGTAACACGCTTCTTACCCATGTATTCCTCTTAAGATACCGAGCATACATCTTTCCATGCTTCTCCGTGTGCACTGGATCTTACACAGCATTCTTGAATTTAGCATCCACGCTTCACATTCATACGTCATAACTGGCAGTACGCATTGATCGTATGCCTTTATTTTTTAAGCATATCGGAATGATGGATTTAAAAATATTGTTCATTCTTTGTTTGATTTACAACCCATTGCCACTTGTTACCCATGTATTCCTCTTACGATCTCTTCTCGTTATACCGAGCATACGTAGATCCATCATCCATCAAAAGTACACTTAGTCTTTTTGAAATGTTGTAATTTGAGCTAATTTTTGTGTATGACGAAGATACATTCAACATAGTAAAAGTTTTGATTTGTTTAAATTGTTCCAAGAAGATTCTGTATTTGGCCGTTTTCATTACAATGTCTTAAGTTTTGTAATTTTAAATATATTTGTGATTGAAATTTATACCGTACTTATTTAAGGTACTTCTGAAAAAAAAAAATGACTCTTTGCGTCAATTAGTAAATGTTTGTATACTATGTTATATTATGCGTTCAATTTGAAGCGCGTAACATACGCTTATGTAAGCAAAACCTAAACGCTCGGATTTAACGTTTTATCGTCTCGTTTAACTAAGACGATACATTTTTAGTGAAAATATTTTCACATTGAGATACGTAAGTCATCCTGCGCGCTTTATAATAATATAAGTACGAAACGTTTGAATAATGAGTGTGTGTGATGAGTTTTCCGCGAGTTTTCCGGGTTAATTTCCGGTTTAATTTCAATACTGTCAGAGTTTCACATTGTAGTGTTTATCTTTTCGCATTCCGTGTGTGTAAATTTTTCAATATGAAATTTCACATTGTAGAAGAATACGTAATTGAAATTCGCGTCACTCAAGGTTACGACCGTTTAATACGTTGCGTAATTTTCCTTTTTTTTTTTTTTTTTTTTTTCGCTTTTCACTTTTGCCCAGAGGCGTCCTCCCCTTTTCTTATTCGCGTATTTTTTTTTATTCCTCAAATTTTTTTTTTTATTAAACAACGTGTTCGTTCGTTCCTGTTCCGGCGTGAACATTCAACATCTGGTTCGGGCAAAAGAAAAACAGACGCTTCGGGTAAAAACCGCGTCTTCTCCTCTCTCTGCCTTTGAAGGATAGACGTCGAGTTTTCCTTTTGCCGAGGTTCTTTTTTCACCCCCACACCATTCGAATTGCCGCTCTTTTTCTATGCCAATTATTTCATCTCTAGCACGCGCAACGGCCTCAAAGCGGAATATAAAAAAAATAAAAGTTTTTCTTGCGTCTTAATACAATAATAAATGTATAAAAGTGAACGCAAGTTTGTGCGGCAAAGAAACGGGCACCTATTAAAGCGATTGTTTACCAATATTGATAAAACAAAAGTAAAAAACTAAAGAACACATTACATACATAATTTTATACAAATAAATAACATTAAAACATAATTATAATATAAACAATAAATTATACATTAAAATTAATTGTACAAAATTCAATTACGCTACACTCTTTCAGTTGTATGCGTGAACGCGTACAAAGTGCGGCAAAAAAACGAGCGACTAAATAAAATCGTTTAGTTTGAAACCCATTCATTTTTACTACAATCAATAAAAACAGTAATTAAAACACAATCAATAAAAAAACAGTAACCTCTAATGCCTAATAATAATTAAACGTCATTGTATATTAAATCTAAAACTAGTAAACTAGTGTAAGTCCGTTGAATATCAACGAACGTGTATTTAATAGTTTTTTATAGTTGTTGCATAGATGGCGCGTTATATGTAAAAAAAATACAACACGTAACAATTTAGCAATGTCGCGAGCCTATTAAGATATTATATAGTCAAATTGAAGCAGATCAGTTATTATCTAGTTTGGATCACAGCGTAAGCGCTCACTGTCCCGAACTGGTGATACCAGGTTAAAATCCCACTCGCGCGAAGTTCTGGTTTTTTAATTGTTTACCGAGGCGAGCGTTATCAGCAGACAGACGGAATATGGCTATATTATATATACAACAAAACTTTAATGATTAATAATACTGTGAATTTTAGTGTATGTATGTAGATTACATAGATCATTAAACATTTCACAAATTAACCATTAAAATATTGTTTAATTTAGATATGTACCTATGTTATATACAAAATCGTTTCCATAAACTAAACGTAACGATTCCGTTTGACCGTGCTATTAAAATTCAATACGAAACATTTTACAATTCAGTCATCAAAAGGGCTTCATAGACAAAAGCGTAACATTTAATATTTAATAGGTTTTCGAGTCTATTCACATGAATGGTTCAATTGATCTTCGAATTCAACGGAAGACGATTCAACGATTCCATCAAACTTTCACCAATTCCTTTGATGAAAGGATTAATATAGAAAACTTGAACGTTGAATAGCCTCACACCTACAGTTTATAACTGTTTGCTTTGAATGTGGACTATGTTGACTTAAAATTGAGCTAAGCTACTTACGATAATGTACATGTATCATACATATACGTAAGTTAATTTATGTACAAATTGATGAGATTGAAAATGAATAGTGTTATGTCAAAGTAAAATAAAAATAAAGCACATTAAGGTTTATTTTTATTTATACCCTATATTTTCTCAAAACGACAATATGTCAACGTGCGATTTAACTTTTCCACGTATTATTTATTCTTCTAGAAATGGTAAACTTGATATATTATCAAGCTTTCTCTCTTCACTATTTAATAAATATTTTAGCGTCTATAGACCAAATAGAGCGATTCAATCAACGGTACACTATTTACTATACGATTATTTCATGTATTGAGAAACGGGCTAGGAACTAGATTTAATATTTATTATACATATAATGTTGTAATGTGTAGTAATACTTCATAGACTCATAAAGTATTTGTATAATATAATTTTCAGCCGTTCACCATCCACTGCTGGATGAAAGCCTCTTCAATCCTCTTCCATTCCTGTCCATCTTGAGCAATCTGCACCCACCTGACTCCACACATTCTTATCGATTCATCAGACCATCTTCCACTCGGTCTACCTTGCTTTCTTTCACATCCTCTACGTCTAGGATACCATTCCAGTATTTCTCGCATCCATCTGCCATCTCGCTATGTGCCACTTCAACTTTTTACACATGTATTCCTCGTACGATCTCTTCTCGTAATATCAAGCATGCATCTTCCCATGCTTCTCTGTGTGCACTGGATCATGCGTAACACACCCAGTGGTCGGGAACATTTTTCAAGCTAAGAGCCAAATTAGGGAAAACCTTGCAAATTGGCTAAGTTTGGGAGCCGCAACATATTATTTTCAGATTATGAAGAATGAAAATAGTTTTTAAATGCAACATTCCGCTATGTTTAAAAAATAAGGCATACGACCAATGCGTACTGCCAGTTATGACGTATGGGTGTGAAACGTGGATGCTAAATTCAAAAATGTTACATAAGATCCAGTGCACACAGAGAAGCATGATGTATCCTTGGTATAACAAGAAGGTATCGTAAGAGGAATACATGAGTAAGAAGAGCAATCTGCATCCACTTGACTCCACACATTCTTATCAATTCATCAGCCCATCTTCCACTCGGTCTACCTTGCTTTCTTTCACATCCTCTCGGATACCATTCCAGTATTTCTCGCGTCAATCTGCCGTCCATTCTTCTCACTATGTGTCCTTTATATGTACATACATACATATGTCACTTTAGTCATACTTATTACCAATGTATTCCTCTTACGATCTCTTCTCGTTATTCCGAGCATACGTCTTTCCATGCTTCTCTGTGTGCACTGGATCTTTCGTATCAATCTTGAATTTAGCGTCCAAGTTTCACATCAATACGTCATAACTGGCAGTGCGCATTGGTCACATGCCTTCTTTTTTAAGCATAGCGGAATGTTGGATTTAAAAACCATGCTCATATTCACCAATTATCCTAGGTATAAATAACCATCAACTATATCTACAATATGATTATCTCTACAGTGACTACGTTTTTTTATTTGCATATGCGTGTATTCAATAATTTAAATTGACTTACATACGTATTTTAAATGTAATTTGTAATAGATTCGGGCGCGAAGCGCGAGTTGACACGCTTTGCGATGTACATACACTATGTACTGATACATAAATGTTATACATACACATAATAGCCCTAATCCGTCTGTCTGTGTGTGTGTGTTTGTCTGCTGATAACTGCTGATCACCAGTTCGGGCAGTGAGCGCTTACGCTGTGATCCAAACTAGATAATAACGGGCCTGCTCCAATTTGACTATATAATATCTCAATAGGCTCGCGCCACTTTGCTTAATTGTTACGTTGTTGTTATTATAACGCGCCATCTATGCAACAACTATTAAATTTAATATTATTTTTCAGTACGGGTGATGAGAACGCTCCGTTGATTATTCAACGGGCTTACACTAGTATAAAATAAAAAGGGAAATGTGCGTCAGCCCGCGTACGATGCTGTGCGAATGCACTCATCGTTTGAGGGAAAATAAAAGAAAATCACACACACACACACACATATACAAGTACACTGGAAAAGCCATCAATTCGCTTTTCATCGGCGAGTGAGAGAGAGAGAGCTTTTGCAGTTTTGCTGAACTCACGCAAAAGAAAATATTCCCCACCTGGTGGCTGTAAAAAAATTGGATGTGTTCCAGGTGGTTAAGCATTGTCAAAGGCTTTTATATACGTCGTACGTCAACGAAAGCGACCGAGGGAAATTTCTCAGAGCCGACTTTAACCGTATCGAAGTCGTCTCACTCGTCCCCATCCTCCCCTTGTGAGGAAAAAAAATCGTAGGGGATAAAGTGATTAAAAAAAATGTAACGTGTCGGTTTTAAAAAGTTCGACCCCGGCTGGCTAGGTAGTGTCCTTTATTTAGCATAATTACGCCACTTTGCCACTTTGTGAAAGTGCAGGACATATTCATGAATTTTATCGCATACTTTTTTTTTTTATATTATATTATGTAAGTAAGCGGACCCGTTCAAGTGGCGGCGCGTGGAGACTGCTAGATTATCGTAAACGACCAAAAAAAAAAAAGTTACTACTATTTATATGTATTTGATAGTTGAATGTGACTCGGTGACGGAATTAAGCAACGAAAGTATGAAAGTAGGCTTAAATATTAATGTTTAATAAATTATGCATGCAAATCGTAGTCACAGTAGATAATCATATTGTAGAGATAGTTGACAGTTAATTATGTCTAGGACAATTGGTGAATATGACCGGATGTAAAGAAGAAGAATTTAGCGTAACTGACAAAACAACAATTCTTTCATATACTACTGATTTATTTAAACTTATTTTTAGTGCATGAGGTTATTTTCTATTGTGTTTTGATAATTCTAAGGAAAAATTAAAAAAAAAAAAAAATACTTTAGTAGTTACGTTCATTATTCATTATTAATGTACACATGTGACTATTCCAAACTTCAACCACACTATTTGAAAAGGATGAATCTCTCACAATCTTATTTGATGTTTCTTTTCGGAGTCTAAGAGTATGACCACTTAGATATGAGGGTTCTCATTGAACATAATGAAGTTGGTCATATCACATGAATAATGATTATTTATTATTTTGAATACTACAATTAAATCACCTCTTAATCTGCTCGTCTCCAATGTGGAGAGATTCAGTCTTTTCAATCTTTCATGATATAAAAGGTAGTGACCGAAGTAAATATTGGATACGTTATTTTCGCTGAGTATTGGTGACACTATTTCTCTGCGCATGCAGATAAAAAAGTCACTTTTGGATGAAGATACATTAATTTTGATGTGAAAAATCGCAAGAATACACTCCCATAACCCCTAAAACACATCTAACTCATTTTCGTAATTTTTGTCAGTTACGTTAAGTGGGCTTAGGATGGAGTGCTTTTGGAAGAATGAACATACATATGTATGTATGCTTAATAAAGAAGGCATACTGCCAATTATGACGTATGGATGTGAAACTTGGACGCTAAATTAAAAAATGCTACGTAAGATCCAATGCAGATGTATGCTCGGTATAACGAGAAGAGATCGTAAAAGGAATACATAGGTAAGAAGTATGACCAAAGTGATAGATATGTATAGCGGAACGTGTGAAAATGTTGAAATGTACACATCGCTAGAAGAATGGGTGGATTGACGCGAGAAATACCAGAATGGTATCCGAGAGGATGTGAAAGAAAGCAAGGTAGACCGAGTGGAGGATGGGCTGATGAATTGATAAGAATGTGTTGAGTCAACTGGATGCAGATTGCTTGACAGACAGAAATGGAAGAGGATTGGAGAGGCCTTTATCCAGTAGTGGATGGTGAACGGCTGAAAATGATGATTCATATAGAATTAGATTTTTTTAATGCAAGAGTCAGTATTGAGTAACCTACTAAATATTTATGCTATAATTCTCTTTTTTCAAAATTAAAAATGATAAAATTAAGTAATAGAAGAATCATATTTGATATATTTTTTTTATATAAAATATTTAACTCTTTAATGGATAGTCCCATTATTATTCATTGGACTCCTCGTTTTTACCCGTTCTTGAATGTTATTAGATTATGAGGTTATTTCGCGTAATATTATCTTCATTCTCCCATCCCCAGAATAAATAAATGTACGTGAACGAGAACGAGAGTGTAAAAATTATACATACTTGTAGATAATTACTAGGAATAGTGAAATTTTTATCAACTTTTTTAGAAGTTACATCAGAAAAAAATTAAACTAAGGCATCTATAATTTTGTCGAAGTTTAAAGGAATGTACAGTATATTTTAAGTTACATAAAGTAACATCTAAATGTCATGTCTATGTTAAATAAATTTTTGTTGAAACAAATGGTTCAAAATGAAATAAAATTTGATATGTTTAATTTATTACAATGTATTTTCTATGATGTAAAAGTAATAATATTTACTATGGAACTTTTGTGTCTCTATTTAACATGTGAACATGCAATATTTCTACTATATATTATATAAAAGCTATAAATCTGTCTGTCTGTCAGCCAGAAACGCTCACAAACTTCTGTTTACGTTTAAAGTTTAATTTTATTAAATTTTTATAGCACATTTTGAAAAGCTCAATTTTAATCAATTTGTCTAATTGAGGTGCAGTGTATCTGCATATAACCGAGATGTACATACATATATATAACTATTATATAAACTAAAGATATATATAAATTCAAGCCACATTCTAGGGTGCTTTCGTTTGTCTGCAATTTGCAATTTGCAACATTCGTACGTGTACGTTTTTTTTTTAAAACGTTTTATACCTTTTAGCGCACAAACTGAATGCATATTTTGTAATTTATTTTTTTTAATTCAGGACGACAAATTCTTATTATTAAAATCGCCAGTTTTCTGTCCGCAGATATCAAAAAAAACCAACATAGTAGATTCCAATGTAATACAGAATTTTAATTTCGTAACAAATGCGTCGTCGGTGTGCAATGCGGAGAAAATTGCAATTTTCAAATGGCTTGTGCAACTTTTGTTTGCAAAACTACGAGCAAACGCTTCGAGAAACTGCACAGAACAAATAGAAGTAATACAGAAACGCTTCGAGCAATAATAATATTTAAGTTGGCGACCAAGTTTCAGTGTTCCGGTTAAATTCGTTTCTGGCACCTAAAGTGCAATTAAACATCGCACTAATGGTGATTTACATATAATAAAGAAACTATTCAATGGAATCTTTAAACGATTGCATAAAAATCTTGAAAATCTCTTATTGATTACATAACAATTTATTGTAAAGTCGTACTTTTTGTAATGGTGCCGTACTTGATATCAAACGTTGCCTTATCACTATTTGACAAACATTTTAACATATGTCATAGTAAATAAACTAACTAGGGAAAGATACTCTCCAGTGGTAACACCACTGCCTTCTGGAACAGAGAAAGGGAGATAAGCATATGATAAGACTATGATTTGATAGATGAGAAGGAATTGCTTTGGTTGAGACAATTTTTGTAGTACCTTTTCACAACTCAGCTAGATAAATTAGCAAAATCTAGCAATAGACGGCCGATTTTTATTTAATAACATCCAGATCTTGCCAATGACAATGTTTAAAATCGAAAATTGTCGAGAAAACCTTTCGACATACCCCGGATCTTCGTTCAAAAGATCAACTATTGAGTTGGACTATCTAACCTATTTTTTACAATAAACGTTATTGGCATAATAATAATGCTATAGATTGGCAGAAGGAAATTTTAAATCAATATAAAACCTTTCATTCCGTTTAGTGATAGAAAATGCACTTGTCTGAAGATTTTGCATCTTAGATTAAGGTACATTGATATTTAATGACTTCTTATCAGATATGAACTATAAGTTATTCAAATTTTTAAATATCGTCCGTATCAAAATCATCATTTTCAGCCATTCACCATCCACTGCTGGATGAAGGCCCATCCAATCCTTTCTTCCATTCCTGTCTGTCTCGAGACAGACTGTCTCTGCCCTCGACTCCACACATTCTTCTCAATTCATCAGCACATCTTCCACTAGGTCTACCTTGCTTTCTTTCACATCCTCTCGTATTTCATTACAGTATTACGTCCACCTGCCATTCATTCTTCTCGCTATATGTCCACTCCAACTTTTTCACACGTTCCACAATATCTGCCACTGGTCATACTTCTTTTCAATGTATTCCTCTTACGATCTCTTCTCATTATACCGAGCATACATCTGGGTGCACTGGATCTTGCGTAACATTCTTGAATTTAGCATCCAAGTTTCACATCCATACGTCATAACTGGCAGTACGCACTGGTCGTACGCCTTATTTTCTAAGCAAAGCGGAATGTTGGATTTAAAAACAATGTTCATTCACTCCAAAAGCACTCCACCCTAGTTTTACTTCTTCTTCTGTAACAAAATATATCTTAAAACATACAAAATAGATCCAATTTACATTACATTAAATTGTTGAAAAGGCAAAAAAATCAAAATAAACTTAAAGCAAGTTGATGCCATTTCAATGACCCCCACTGTACTATAATAATATAGATTGTAAACGGTTTTATTTTGTGTTTTTGAAAAGTAGCTTTATTACTAATATTAAAAGGAGCTGTAAAATCCGCATTTGCAATGCACTTTTTTTTTTTTCAGAATTAGTTCACTCTTGCCATAGTATACTCTATCTGAGAATTTCCAACAGTACATGTATGTACATATGTACATTGTACATATCTAAATTCAAATGAATTTTTCCGCGATTTAAACTTTGCACGTAATCCTCGCACACCACGCCGATCTGATTTATGCTAAGCTGTGAGTAAAAAGCTCCCGGAGCGATATCCGACATCAAAGCTCCAACGTCGCGTTAATTATACCGATTTTTTTTTTTTTTTTTATCTTCATACTATTTACACTCGGCATTTATTGGCTAAGCTCGCGTCTAGCTGACGAGGGTAATTCGACCATGTAATAATCTGGGTATCGCGTAATTAAAACGTAACATATTATATACACAATTTGAGTATTATGTACGTATGTACGTATGTACATATGCGGCACGTGACACTTTAATTTTAACGCGACATTTAACACACGTGGTAATTTTTAATTTGCACGCCGCTTTTACTGAATGAATGGATAACTTTTTTTTTTTTTTTTTTTTTTTTCGACCGGTAAAAATTAAGCTTTTCGCATCGGTAATTTTTTTAAGCTCTCCCTCTCTCACTCTCTTTTTTGCTCTTGTATTTTATGTATGTATGTATGCGTGTACGGTGAATGAAATTTTATGGTAAAGTCAGCGTTTCTCAGTGTTGTTTTTTTTTTTTTTTTGTTTTTTTTTTTTTATTTCGCTGTATAGTATTTTTTATTACGGTCGTAAACCCTTTAGAGGTACAAACAGATACAGTCGTAATTTTATATTAATTTCAATGCATAAAAAATTCACAATATTACGTGGAAAATGCTCGACTTTTTACGGGTATCATATTTTTAATACAAAATACAAATTCCCAGCGGTCGTTGAAGAATAACTTTGAAGAAGTTTTGATATAATTCAATAAATTTCACATTATCAAAAACAATTTTTTTTTGTTTCTATGTACATACATATAATGTGTTTAACTCTACGATTATTAATGCTAAATACTATAGACGAAGGAGGTTAGTAGAAGCCTTGCCTCGTCATCATTTTCAGTCATTCCTGTCTGTTTTGAGCGATCTGTATCCACTTGACTCCACACATTCTTCTCAATTCACAATTCACACGCTCCGCCAGTTCGATCATACTTCTTACCCATGTATTCCTCTTATGATCTCTTCCCGTTATACCGAGCATACATATTTCCATGCTTCTATATGTGTCCACTGGATCTTGCGTAACATTCTTGAATTAAGCCTCCAAGTTTCACATCCATACGTCATAACTGGCAGTACGCATTGGTCGTATGTCTTCTTTTTAAAGCATAGCGGAATGTTGAATGTAAAAACTATGTTCATTCTTCCAAAAGCACTCCATCCTAGTTTAAATCTTCGTTTTATTTATTCTTCTTTACATCTGGTCATATTCACCAATGTTCCTACATATAAATAACTATCTTTATAATATGATTATCTACTTAAATAATAAATAAATAAAATAGCATTAAAAAATATACATAAATAAGAAATAATATAAATTAATAGTAATTATTCTAGTTGATATAATTTGAAACGATATGAAATTTCACAATAATATCCAATTAAAATTACTTAGACGTTTTAAATTATCGTCACGTCAAATTACTCATCACGTAATTTATTTAATTTACTTTGTAAACAATATAAATTCATTCGATATAATTTACGATCGTCGCAAAATTGTAATTATTTATATTACGAAAGTACGCATCGCATCGCATATTCGAAAGTGGAATTTCGAAAAGACTTTGAAACACGTAGAAGAATTAGAAGTTCACATTTATTATATTATTAAAGGTACATCGTTTGATGGAGAATAATAAATAATAAGAGAGAAGTTCAGTAATTAATTATATTATATACATACATATATATGTATGTATATAAAATAATTATAGTATTTTTAATGCTTATATTTTGTCGCATCGCTTGCGGACATATTAATTAAGACGGCAATTAAATTATAAGAAAATATCCAAGTTGATTAAATTCGCAAGTTTTGTTTCGTAAATTATATTCGTTCCATAATTTTCAGACTCGTACATTTTTATACGTGTTTATTCGATGGGTCAAAAGTCGCTTACGAAAATCGTTCATTTTAGAAGAGAACTTCATAATAATTATAAACGCATACATCTTTCCATGTTTCTCTGTGTGCACTGGATCTTACGTAACATTATTGAATTTAGCATCCAAGTTTCACATCCATACGTCATAACTGGCAGTACGCATTGTTCGTATGCCTTCTTTTTTAAGCATAGCGGAATGTTGGATTTAAAAACTATGTTCATTCTTTAAAAAGCACTCCATCCTAAGTTTCATTCTTCTTTACAATCCGGACATATTCCACCAATTGTCTTACCAATGTTACGTCTCTGCCTCACTGGTGCGTCATAAATATAAACTGAATGTCAAGTCGTAGTAACTGACCACGGACTTTTGGTCTTCTACGTATTTAACTTGAAATTCGTCATACCTCGGACGAGTACAGAGGTCACAACATATGCCCCTCTCACCGACTCCTCAAATCCCCTCTCAGTTTATCGGTTACAGTCAGAGGTCGCGTTACATAACCCCCCGCCTCTCTTCCCCTCAGTCTAAGTTGACGCTGACCAATGAGGTTCGACAGTGCAGATCAGGCGACACTGCGGACCAATTGCAATCGACCCAGTGATCAGCTTTTTTCCTCTAACCCTCCAGACCCCTTAAGTTTATATTTAGATGTAAAGGTCGGAGAACAGCTCACTCTTCCAGTCACAACAGTCTCTTCCAGTTACTCCTCCAGACACATTTGACCTACACACATACACGGATGTGTTCTTACGTCATTCAATCACTCATACATTCGATCACTCCAAGTTGACCTTCATACTACATACTAACCGGTATTGTGACTTGCTATGCCGTTAAATACGCAAATTCCCGAATCACACTGATGCGAAATCTTTATATTTTACTGTAATTGTGCCACCAAATGAACCATTGTGAAATCAATAATAAAAACGATCATCAAAACATCAAGTGCTGTTTTCTCTGTTCCTCAACCTCGTTATGTCCAATGTCGTTAGCGAATCTTACTTAGATGGTTCAAATGTCTTCCGTTAATAAATTTATATCTAATATACATATAAAACACTTAAATTTGTATGTATGTACGTATGGGTCATTCGTCAATTACCAGGCGTTGCTCGGGTACGATTAAAAGAAACGACGAAGTACACACGATAGTAGATGTTTTCGGCAGATTTAAGTACGTACGTTCCCCCCCCTCTAAACCCACCCCTCCACATCCCCGCATCCCTCCTTTATTACCCGGCTTTGCCCGGGGTGTAATTAATATAATGTAATATAGTGTTTGTTTTGTAAATTATTTCGGGAGCCCAAAAAAGGGGCCGCCGGGGCAGGAGGGGGGTCTAAGGGGTGATAAGGGGCCGGCATTGCTTTTCGGGAGTCCACAAAGGGGGCCGCCGGGGCTTGAGGGAGGTCTGGGGCGTGGTAAGGGGCCGGCATAGTTTTTCTGGAGTCCAAAAAGGTGTCGCCGGAGTAGGAGGGTGATCTGGTGGGGTGGTAAGGGGCCGAAATTGCTTTTCGGGAGTCCAAAAAAAGGCCGCCGGAGTAAGGAGGGTTTGGGGGTTGGTATGGAGCCGGCATTGCTTTTCGGGAGTCCAAAAAAGGGTCGCCGGGATAGGAGGGGGGGGGGGGGGGTAAGGGGCCGGCATAGCTCGAAAAATCCTATAGTGACGTCATAGCGTTACTATACTCCCTAAAAGCTATGCCGGCCCCTTACCACCCCCAGACCCCCCTCCTGCCCCGGCGGCCCCTTTTTTGGGCTCCCGAAATAATTTACTAAACAAACACTATATTACATTATATTAATTACACCCCGGGCAAAGCCGGGTAATAAAGCTAGTATTAAATAAAATATAATAAGAAGCCGAATGAAAAATTTCCGCTCGTTAACGGAAAAAAAAAACCCCACCTTCGAGGTTGCAGAAGATAAAGGGGTAATTAGTAATGGAGACCATTATTGTAAAAATTAACGTGGATTCAGGTTAATCAGGATTAAGACAGGCGTCTCTAAAGTGTTTTCGCGTGAAAGGAAAGGCTTTCATAACGACAACGATACTCTATCGATTTCACGAATAATTTGAATAGCGAGACTCGGCAACATTGCGTATAGCGAAAATTTTCATTGTATTATTAATCGTATTGTTTTTAATTTGTTCGCAGGTCGAATCGACGTAACGAGATATGGCCATTGGTGAGTTGTACAGATATTTAAACTATAAATAAACTAAGCAGTTGATATATATCAAGGTTTGTAACTAACTATTGCAAAATGCTGTGTGTTGGATCGTGTGGATTAGACAGTGCATCAATTACCACGTGGTACGGATGCACTTTTGCTGAAACTCGATTCGCTGAAAGTGAGCTTTAGTCGAGACGTGGCCACTAATGCAAGTCGAATCGTAATCCTGGATAGTTTAAACTTAACTGGATTTTGCCTTTGAAAAGCTCTCGTCGAGCTTGTGAAAATATCGACTTTGGATAAGCAAAATCGACAGGATCGAAACGAGATTTCCACAAAGTGCACGCTGTGAAAAATAGTAAAGAGAAACTGATGTTCAGTTTAATAGGTTGTAAAGTGACTTGGGTCATAGACAGGATGTTTGAATTTGAATTAACGATACATAAAAACTAAACTGATGACTTGAGTGATCGAAAAATTGCATGTATAGCAACCTATGTACATATGTAACTATATCAGTGGTCGGGAACCTTTTTCAAGCTTAGAGCCAAATTCAGGAAAACCTTGCAAAATTGGTTAAGTTTGGGCAACATATTATTTTTAGATTATATATACATACATATGTGATAAAACGAAGCATGAAATTGGGATGGAGCACTTTTGTAAGAATGAACAAAGTATTTAAATCCAACATCCCGCTTGTTCTAGGTATAAATAACTAATAACTACATATCTCTACAACATGATTATCTACAGTGAATTTCTTATCAAATCGTATGTTATACTTATAAAACTAGTGTAAGCCCGTTGAATATCAACGGAGCGTTCTCATCATACGTACTAAAAAAATAATATTAAATTTAATAGTTTATATAAGCTTATGCAACAATATGTTGCGCATTATAATAACAACGTAATAATTTAGCAAAGTCGCGAGCCTATTTTTATTATATTCGGCTATAAATAGTCACGTTGAAGCCACACACACACACACACACACACAGACAGACAGACAGACGGATTTCGGCTATTATATATAACTAGTGTAAACCCGTTGAATATCAACGAAGCGTTCTCATCACCCATATACTGAAAAATAACTTTTATGGCGCGTTATAATACAATAACTTAATAATTTAGCAAAGTCGCGAACTTTCAACTGATTTATGTATGTAATACAAATGTTCAAAATAAAAGGGATCTCGCATCAACTGGTTTGGCTCACCGCGTAAGCGCTCTGTTCCGAATCACTGGTACCGGGTTCAAATACCACTCGTTTGACGTTCTGATTTTTTAGTTATTTACCGAGGCGAGCGTTATCAGCAGACAGACAGACACACACACATACACAGACAGACAGACAGACCGACATACGGAATAGGACTGTTATATATATATATATACTAGTGTAAGCCCGTTGAATATCAACGGAGCGCTCTCATCACCCGTACTGGAAAATTATATATTAAATTTAATAGTTTTTATAGTTGTTGCATTTATGCAACAATGCGCCATCTATGGCGTGTTATAATACAACGAATCCCAATATATGTATGTATAATCAAATCGAATTTTTACTTTAATATTTACATATATTATAATTATTAATTATAATATATAGCTGACCCGGCATGCGTTGCAATGCCCGATACCGTTCCCGTTCCAGATCCCGATCCCGTTGCCTTTCCCTTTCCCGTTCCCGTTCCCGATCTCGTTGCCGATGCCGATCCCGTTCCCATTCCTAGTACGTTATCTGATGCGTGAGCAGGCCCATTCCTGTTCCTGTTCCCGTTTTTTCCCGATTCCAGATCCCGGTCCCGTTCCCGATCCTGATCCCGTTCCCGATCCCGTTCCCTTTCCCGTTCCTAGTACGTTATCTGACGCGTGAGCAGACCCGTTCCCGTTTTATCCCGATTTTTTTTCACGGGAACCATCCCCGGCATGATCACAATAAGTTCTGAAAGTTTCATCGCGATCGGTTGAGTGGTTTAGGAGCCTATAAGAGACAGACAGACAGACAAACAGACATTCATTTTTATATACATATGTATATAGATATAATAATTTTGTATGTAAAAAAACCAAAAAAATTATAGTTTTTATACCACCATCTATATGTATGTAGGTTATGTAGGTAAAGCAGTGAAGATCGCTTGTATAGGTAATGTTTAAAAAAAAAAAAAGAGCATTTTAGCAATGGGCCGTGGCTGATGCGTTAGCGTCATAACTACCGACCTGTCGTCCCGGGTTCGAACCCCACTCATCTTGGTTTTTTAATTATTTTTCCTCATTTCCTATTTATTTTAACTATAGGTTAATGTTTAAAAAAAAAAGACTAAATTGACCGAGAGTGATAGAGTAAGCGTGATGTCTCTTGAGCTTGCGGTCGTATGTTCGATCCCCCACACTCGTTCTGGTGGTTTTTAATACATATATTAATAATTATAAATTATTATATATGTATATAATAATTATAATTTTGTAAGTGATTTTGTAAAAAAAAAAAAACAATGTAGGTAATGTAGGTAGGTAGGTATGTAGGTAAAGCAGAGTAATGTTTTAAAAAAAAAGGACCAAACCGACAACTGGTTTTGGCAGATTAGTCTAAAGACGTTCTTCCCGAGCTTGGGGTCCTGGGTTCGATCCCCACTCGTTCTGTTCGGTTTTTTTTTAACTATTTTTTTCCTCAGCGAGCGTTATCAGCAGACATACAGACAGACAGACAGACGGATTTCGGCTATTATATATACATATAATAATTTCACATTATAAACCCTCATTCGGCTATTTATTCAAGCGAATAGTTAGAATTCGTTGTCACGCGCGCGTTGTTACTTTGACCCACGAGTGTATGTGAATATTATCATCATTCGTCAAAGTAAATTTTCACGTCCGGAAAATTCAATCAAAAACACACACACCGACAAATTATTAATGAATATCGAATATTGATCCTATGTACTTCTGATACCCAAAGTTTACTTTTCATTACGCCACGTGAGCCGAAGAGAGAGCGATCTGAAATTTGTATGAGGTTTTTCCCCTACGCGTATTGAATTTTCCCATGTTTGTAGATATATACATGTATATAAGCCTTAACGATTTAACGAGCTATTTTAAATACACATTCAAAGAGGTTTGCTTTGACAAGTTGGTTGGTTGAAAGCAAAACATGTCTGTCGCCATCTCAGACTAGGGATATAACCATACATATTAATGAAGAGCAAATCTGGTTAGTTGTACTATACTATTATTGCCTTTGTATTGCGTCCTGTTTAGCATAGCGAATACAATACGTCAGACAATATTGTTTACCTTTATTGGCCGCAAAAGCAAAAGGAAAACCGACGATTCTACTCCAAGACACGTTTCGTGTTTGGTTTTCCTCTTTTGTGATTAGGAAATTGCCGTAGTCTTTCGATTTCCACGAAAATTCACAGCTCAGACGCTTAGATTACAGTATAGAGTCTAATATTAAAGCATTTACAATTCAGTTTGATTCGATCAAAGAGACTTCACGAATCGGTAAACCGGTCAATGTTCAGTTTCAGCAAGAGTGATTTGTATGAATTTTTGCGCAATTCGGTTGAATCGGTAAATGTTGATTGGAGATAAACACAGATCAATTATGTTTGTATCAATGCAGTGGTGTGTAAACTTTCGCCGAATGGATTCACTTTGATAATTAATACATTGTATGTAAATCACGGTGTGCTGGTCAGTGTCATGGTAAATGAATATTGTATAAATCGATTGGATTGATTTAAAACGATAAACTAAATTGTATAAATACATAAGACCAATATTATATTAGTTTGATCACCTTTAAAATAACTTTGAAAAACACCGACAAAAAGTACGATTGAAAAACGTTGGTTTTGTGACAAAATAAACGATCAAAGAATAAATTGAATAATTAAATACTAAAAACTGTTTACAACGATACATATGTATGTACGTAGTTCAATAAATATTAAATTAATTTGATAAAAAAAATTATATACAAGCTTTCCATCACTTTTGCCGAATTGAGTCAATTTGATTATCAATATATTATACTTACATTTGTAGATATGTATGTATGTATGTAGACGTATGGATGTGAAACTTGGATGCTAAATTCAAGAATGCTACATAAGATCCAGTGCACACAGAAAAACAAGAAGAGATCGTAATAGGAATACATGGGTGAGAAGTGTGAACAAAGTGGCAGATATAGCAGAACGTGTGAAAAAGTTGAAATGGACACAGATTCGAGTGGATGCAGATTGACGTATGGATGTGAAACGTGGATGCTGAATTCAAGTATAATACTTAAGATCCAGTGCACACAGAGAAGCATGGTGAGATGATTGCTCGGTATAACAAGAAGATATCGTAAGAGGAATACATGGGTAAGAAGTATGACAGATATAGAGCGGAACGTGTGAAAAAGTCGAAGTGGACACATATAGCGAGAATAATGAATGGTAGATGGACGCGAGAAATATGGTATCCGAGAGGATGTGAAAGAAAGCACAAGGTAGACCGAATGGACAATGGGCTGATGGATTGAGAAGAATGTGTGGAGTCAAGTGGATGCAGATTGCTCAAAACAGACAGGAATGAAAGAGATTCATCATAATTTTCAGCCGTTTACCATCCACTGCTGGATGAAGGCCTTTCCAATAACTTTCTTGAGCAATCTATGTACATCCAGTTGACTCCACGCATTATTCTCAATTCATCATGCATTGCATTGGATCTTAGGTGGCATTCTTGAATTTAACACCCATGTTTCACATCCATACGTCATAACTGGCAGTATGCCTTATTTTTTTAAGCATAGCGGAATATTTGATTTAAAAACTATGTTCATTTTTCCAAAAACACTCCATCCTAGTTTTCATCCTTAATTTTATTTCCGGTACGTTACATCCGGTAAATGTTCACTATTGATGCAAATTAGTTCCTGTTAAAAATTACATATGAAAGTACAATAATTCAAACTTTCAATGAAAACAAAATAAATATATAAAACAAAAAAATAATCCTTGATACGTAGCTTTCGGGAAAATCGTTCCGCTTTTCCTACACTTTTGCATACATTTTCACCTTTCAAATGTATGTATAATACACACACACATTATTATTAAGTATGTATGTACATATATATATATCTAGATGTGTATTTGTGTGTAAGTAATGCACAGTCGTTCGAGTATATTGATGGCGTCGGGACGCGTGTTGAAATCTTAACGTCATCCGTTCTGACGTCTCGATCCGATTCGTCATCGGCCTGTGAAAATTCGACGAGCTTTCAGGAAAATTTCCCCGGGGATTTCAGAGGCGTCCCGAGCGTCTGAAAAGGCGTCGTCTTGCCGTCAGACATCTGCCGTACACCCCTTGCCAATCCTCCTTCACTTAAAAAGAGGTGGAAAATCAGGCAAAGGGAGGAGATGTGGGGAGAGAGAGAGAGAGACGTCGGAAAAAGGGTAGGCTTCATAAAGCGATCAATTATCAAATGTACAATGAGCAAAAGTACATAAGTATATATTATATATCGTCATTTTCAGCCGTTCACCATCCACTGCTGGATGAAGACCTCTCCAATCATCTTCCATTCCTGTCTGTCTTGAGCAATCTGTGTCCACTTACCCATGTATTTATTTTGCGATCTCTTCTTGTCATGCCTAGCATACATCTTTCCATGCTTCTCTGTGTGCACTAGATCTTACGTAGCTTTCTTGAATTTAACATCCAAGTTTCACATCCATACGTCATAACTGGCAGTACGCATTGGTCGTACGCCTTATTTTTTAAGCATAGCGGAATGTTGGATTTAAAAACTATGTTCATTCTTCCAAAAGCACTCCATCCTAGTTTCATTCTCCGTTTTATTTCTACTTCTTTACATCTAGTTATATTCACCAACTGCCCTAGGTATATATAACTATCAACTATCTCTACAATATGATTATCTACTGTGACTACGTTTTGCGTATATTCTATATATGTATGTATGTATACAAAATGAACTTTTGACTGTCTGTTTATTCTTTTTAAAAATATTCTGTTGCCATTTGACTAACAGAGGTACTTCCTATGATCCTTCGGGTCGTATAAATAAATACTGCTACAAAATATAAGCTACCTGTTTCAATGAATCCGACTAATGACAGTTGGTAGTTAGAATATTGGCAGTCGAAAAATAAAGCTCATATTTGTAAACTAATGTGTACAATTGTACAATCAAACAATTATTGTCTATCTGTTGGTTTTTAAACGTTTCGTAATCGTTTTCACTTGTATCAGAACTTATAGAGTAGGTCAGCGGTCGAGAACCGGCGGCTCCGGAGCCGCATGCGGCTCTTTGTGTGGAAACCTGCGGCTCTCTCTGCCATCCAACGTTTTGCGTGAAACATAAAACGTTGACACACAATTTACACAAAATCAAAATTAATTATATATGTACATACATACATGGCCATAAAAAGCTATTAAAGATTTAAGTTTGTAATACTTTTTAGTAGTAAACCGTCTTAATATACTTATTTCTTAAAAAAGCAACATTTAATTTAATTTTGAATATACATACAATAATATGTTGCGTCTTCCAAGCTAACCAATTTTGCAAGTTTATCCCTAATTTGGCTCTTAGCTCGAAAAAGGTTCCCGACCACTGGTCTAAAACTAAAAAATGTCACTTAGATAACGGTTCTCAACAACTCTCCAGTAGCAAATGAGTAACATTTATTTTATTTGTACCTACACATATGTATGTATGTATGTATTATTTTTTTAATTATATAGTCAAAATTAAATTGAATGTTACTCATTATTCATCAGTGAAATGTAAGAAATAAGTTGTCCTCGTGATATTTCTTAACGTTCGACAGTTTATTACTGATTATTATAAAGTTTAATATGAAAAATGATCTTAATGCATTTTTTATAGACACAACGTTGTGGAAATGGGATTCATTTTGATCTTGTGTAAAATGTGTGTCAACATTTTGTATGAACCGCAGGTTTTCATACAAAGAGCCGCATGCGGCTCCGGAGCCGCCACTTCTAAACAGTTTCAATTTGAGAATTTAATTTAAAATCACCTTCAAAAGCTTGGGTTATGTTACAATCATAAAATGTATATAACATTGTAGAAAAAATTAAAAGCTTTTCAAAATTTAAAAGTTTCCAACTTGACGAGTAATAAACAGCTCAACGTCAAACAGTCTTATTGTATAATAAATTCAAACGCACGCTCTTCGCATGATAAAATTTTCATTGACATACAAACATTCCATTTTATTTACTTTTTATTAATTCTATAAAGCTATCTTTCGATGGTTTATGCACACGATTCGAATAATTTCAAAGCGAGCAATTTTTTACGTCAATATCGCGACATTTTATCTATGCGTTTCCACTATAAAGTTCAAATTGTTTCACAGAGAGAGAGCGGCGTTCGCTTTATTGAGTTTTATATTCGCTTTTTCGAATATACATATATATTATATATATATATATATATATTATATATATATATATATAGTGGATGAGAGTCGATAGTCATTTGCATACCACAGCGTCACATGTGGGTGGGATCTGGGGTCCAAATATCCGGTCGAAAAGGGGTTAAAAACCCCGAAGCCGACATTCTTTCGAAAGCCGCAAAACCCAGCGTGAATATATTAGACCATTTGCAATAAAGTGGAGAAAGTAAAAGTTTCTTAAAGACCACCTATTGGTGTTTGTGCGGCGAGATTTATTCTCTCTTTGAGACCGATGGATTTATTTGTGATGAAAGCGGTTCAATTGGATTCGAGGCAATGAATAAAAAAATTTGGGCCGAATTTATCCTACGCTAAAAAACAAAGCCTTTTTTGCATCCTTTTGATTTATCTGCAGGGTGGGTAAAAGAAACCATTCTTTTAAAAAAATGTATACGTCAGAAACTAATAACGTTACGCTGATGAAAATATTGGCATTTTATAGTAAACTAGCTTTATTACCCGGCTTTGCCCGGGGTGTAATTAATGTAATGTAATATAGTGTTTGTTTAGTAAATTATTTCGGGGCCCCTTACCAACCCCCAAAACCTCCTTCTTACCCCGGCGGTCCCTTTCTTGGACTCCCGAAAAGCAATGCCGGCCCCTTACCACCCCCCAGACCTCCCTCCTATCCCGGCGGCCCCTTTTTTGGACTCCCGAAAAGCAATGCCGGCCCCTTACCAACCACCAAACCCTCCTTCTTACCCCGGCGGCCCCTTTTTTGGGCTCCCGAAATAATTTACTAAACGAACACTATATTATATAATAAAGGAGGGATGCGGGGATGTGGAGGGGTGGGGTTAGGGGGGGGACGGGGACGTACGTACTAAAATCTGCCGAAAACATCTCTACTATCGTGTGTACTTCGTCGTTTCTATTAATCGCGCCCGAGCAACGCCTGGTAATTGACGAATGACCCATACGTACATATACATACATACATACAAACTTAAGCGTTTTATATATTAGATTTTGTCTCATTTCTCAATGATGTGGTCATATTTACCAAATACATAAGTGATGATTAGATAATAAAAAAAAACGCATTTTAAAAGTTGTTTAAAATTCCCTTATAAAATGCGTCATTCTCTATTTTAATTTCGGAATTTATAATTATCCACTAGTGTAAGCGCGTTGAATATCAACGGAGCGGTTTCTCATCACCCATACTGTGTGAGTATATGTATACATATGTATGCTAGCGATGCGCGGCTATCCAGACAGACAGATCCTTGCACATATATATAGTAACTAGTGTAAGCCCGTTGAATATCAACGGAGTGGTTTCTCATCACCCGTACTTTACCCGAGTGTTTTTGGATGGTTGAGTATTGTACGTGTGTATTTAATAGTTTTTATAGTTGTTGTATAGGATGGCGCTTTATAATTAATTATTTAATTATATGTATATATAATTGTTATTATAAAGCGCCATCTATACAACAACTATGAAAACTATTATATATTCATATAATTTAGCAAAGTCGCGAACACTTGCGAGGGTGACGTCATAGCGTTATCAGCAGACAGACGGATTTCGGCTATTATATATATAATGCATACTTCAAACTTGACATATGAATAAAGTACTGAGCTTAGAAAAAAAAATAATTTTAATTTAATAGTTTTTTGCATAGATGGAACGTTATAATACAACAACGCAACAATTTAGCAAAGTCGCGAACTTTTTGAAGATTAATATTGTCAAATTGTAGCAGACCCGTCATTTTGGATGATGAATGCGTAAGCGCACCCTCTTCCGAACTGATTATTTAAATTACTTACCTCAGCGAGCGTTATCAGCAGACAGACACACTTACACACACACAGACAGACGGAATATATAGTGATTTGGAAAAAACTACCCATCATTAGAAAGAAGACGATATTAACTTTAAAATGCGTTTACTTTCATCGTCTTATTATTTTCGAAAACAGGACCGGCTTACTTTTGTCTACCTGTACTTAAAATAAAAATGCACCACTATTCGAAACCAATTTTGGAATAGATTGAACTTCAGGATTTCTTTTCTATTATCTGATATTATTCGTTCTAAGGTTAAGTCAGAATTCTCGGCAAAAAAAACACACATACACCCAGACAGCTTACGTACATACATACATATATATAATAATAAGTTTCGACCGAAAGTTATTTCGCTTCGATTGAGATGAACAACGCACAAGATCAAAGGCGACCTTACGTTCATTTTGAATATCACAACGAAAGTCAAATCTATTAGTGAGATTGTCGTTAAAAATCCTAGACGACTGTGCGGTTCTCAAACTGAGATCCTTAAAAACCTTTATTGTAAGCGTAATCTAAAAGCAAAGTCCTTTCAATCGCATGCAACATTTGTTATAAAGGTAAATAAATATATAATAGTTAACGTAAAGCGGTATCGGCTATAAGCTAATAATAATTATAGTAAAAAGAGTAATTCATTCACAAAACTAAAGCAATGAGCGCGAAATTTAAAAACTCTTGCCTTAAAAAAACGTTTTACTAAAATCTCTAAACGCGATTGAAAATCGTCTACCTCTTAAAATTAGCACGTTTAGATAAAAAAAAAAAAAATATTGTGATAGAAAACCAATCCTTATAAACGTGGTGAAATTAAAAATTGGTCAAATAAACGCATAATAGTATAAAAAATTTTTTGACTTTTATAATTCGCTAGATAAATAATTATGAATAATACAATATCACAAACAATAGGAAAAACAACTGACTATGGATTCCAATACTCACTTTGAGCACAACAATACTAGATTTTGAGTTAAAACGCTCATATCTCATAAACAATACATATATTCATATTCAGACTCGGCGGGTCAGAATTAATAATAATTTTTGGGTCTCTGAGTAACTCAAAAACGTGTTTTTTTTATTGCTCAGTGTAATTACATATGTTATAGCTAATAATTCATTGAGAAATATAAAATTCGAATTGTAGAACGTATTTAGAAGCTTTTTAGAATGGATAGAATTTTAAATTGATATAATCATGTACATACAATACTATCGTGAGCGTCAATCATTAAGGCTTAATAAATATAAAAAGAAAAAACAGCATATCCTAACCTAATATCTCAAAATTAATAAATTAACAAAACTAAACTGTTTCAATCGTAGAACTACACTGAGAAGCTTTGTCAGAATTGATCCAAACTAACTTCATAGAATAACAATATTGATTTAAAATGTAATATACTGTAGTACCGTCAATTCCCAAGGCTTGATATGGGGATGAAGCAAATCTAACCTAACCCTACTTAATAATAACAATTTAACTGAAAAGTCACTGGTAAAATTAAAATGAACGAATCACAAATGCTTGCATTATTATACAAGTCCAATAAACAGTGCATGTCAATCGTGAAGGCTTAATCCAAATCCAACCTGACAAACTTGCAAATTAATGAAAATATTATATCAACGATTACACATTGATATATATTCACCAACAGTTTATATTGTAAGAGTACACATCAAGTGAACTAATCAGTTCATTCATTAAATTCAAATCTGGCATAATACGAATCTGGCACTATTCAAATTTTCAAACAATTTTCTAAAAACAATATCAACTTATGCATAAACATATGTACATACATATGTATGTAGTTGAACAAATAGAACAGTTGAACGTTCGCTATCGATTATATTGAACGAGTGGTCAAACATTAAACGGCTCCATATCCCTCAAGCAAAGACGCTGTGCAAACAATGGCTACGACAAAGGGCCACAAAGACAAAAAGCTACATCATACCCTTCTACCCATCCCCAATATCCCACTCTTCCTACTTTTAAACCCATCAAACGTGTCAAAATTCTTTGAATTTAAAATTTTAAAAGTTCTATGGAATTTCGTATGGGTGTTGAGATCGAAAATCGTAAGGATTGTAGTATTTTTACGGATTTTTATGCCCGTCTGGTACTCGGCGATTGACGTAAGCTATACTGTTACGCAGTGTTGAAACGTAGAATCCAATTTACACTGAAAAATTCACTTCGATGGAGTTTTAGTGAAAAGTTACACGTGCGGTGGTGAAAAGATTTCCATTTTTTTTTTTTTTTTTTTTTTTTCGGATGAGTTTTCCGTTGCCGAATTATTATATATTGTACGATATTATGGTGTAGATGTATTTTCATGAGTTATATGCGATCGTTGCGGATTATCTCGAAAACTGTGAAAAAGAAAAGGGTTCGTTAGCTGTAAAAATAAGTACGACAGAAAAGAGGCTTTATTTTTTATATCAAACTTTTTTTTTTTACTGTCGTTTTATTATTTTTTTTTTTTTTTTTTTTTTTGGTGCGTTCGTTTCGATAAGAGCTACGTTAAAATTTCTCAAATATATGTATATGTACATATAATGAATGATACACGTGGGATTTTGGTTCGGTGATTAAATTTTTAAATTCAGGTTTAAATGATTTTAACGATGAAAAAGTATAGCACGTAATTTATAAACAAACTTCAATCAATTCAAAAAACGTTGTTATGCGGTTTACATTTTAAAATTTACTATTGAAAATTAAATTTTAGCAATCTACCTGTACTAACACCAAGTAAGTACCAGGCATTGTCAGGTAAACACTTTTGTTGTGAATATAAATTTAACTACACAGCTTAGTAAATTACTTTTGTTATAAATTACAGACGCTTATTGTAATTATAGAAAGACTGTAACGAGAGGTTATTCATCATCATCATAATTTTCAGCCGTTCACCATCCACTGCTGGATGAAGGCCTCTCAATGCAATCCACTTTCATTCCAGTTGACTTCACACATTCTTCTCAATTCATCAGCCCATCATCCACTTGATCTACCGTGCTTTATTTCTCATCCTCCAGTATTTCAGTATTCCAGTAGCATTCAAGTTTCACATCCATACGTCATAACTGGCAGTACGCATTGTGGCCGTATACCTTATTTTTTAAGCATAGCTGAATGTTGGATTTAAAACTATGTTCATTCTTCCGAAAACACTCCATTGTAGTTTTATTCTTCGTTTGCATTAATTCTCTCGGATACCATTCCAGTATTTCTCGTGTCCATCTGCAATCCATTCTTCTCGCTATGTATCAACTTCAACTTTTTCACACGTTCCGCTATATCTGCCACTTTTTACCCATGTATTCCTCTAACGATCTGTTCTCGTTATACCGAGCATACAACTTTCCAAACTTCTCTGTGTGCACTGGATCTCGCTTAACATTCTTGTATTTAGCATCCAAGTTTCACATCCATACGTCATAACTGGCAGTACGCATTGGCCGTATACCTTATTTTTTAAGCATAGCGGAATGTTGGATTTAAAACTATGTTCATTCTTCCGAAAACACTCCATTGTAGTTTTATTCTTCGTTTGCATTAATTCTCTCGGATAACCATTCCAGTATTTCTCGTGTCCATCTGCAATCCATTCTTCTCGCTATGTATCCATTTCAACTTTTTCACACGTTCCGCTATATCTGCCACTTTTTACCCATGTATTCCTCTTACGATCTGTTCTCGTTATACCGAGCATACAACTTTCCAAACTTCTCTGTGTGCACTGGATGTTGCTTAACATTCTCGAATTTAGCATCCAAGTTAAACATCCATACGTCATAACTGGCAGTACGCATTGGTCGTATGCCTTCATTTTTAAGCATAACGAAATGTTCATTCTTCCAAAAGCACTCCATTCTACATAGTTTTATTTCTTCTTCTTTACATCTGTTCAAATTCACCAATCGTCCTACGTATAAATAACTAACAATCTCTACAATCTGTGACTACTCTTACTTTCGTTGCTTAATTGTGTTAATCTATGCAACTACATATGCACAACTATGTCCAAATAGAGTATTTCACTCAATGAATATAATGCTACATTAAAACAGCTAAATGCTGTTATGTATTGGAGGTTGAGGAACAGAGAAAAATGAGAAAAATTGATTTTATTGTTTATTGATTTCACAATGGTTCATTTGATGCTACAATTACTGTAAAATATAAAGATTTCGTCAGTGCTATTCGGGAAGAGAACTCGTTTCGACTTGACGAGTGTGCGTGTGTGCGAAGTGACCTGTTCTCCGACCTTTACATCTATATATAAATTTTAGGGGGGAGAGAGGCGAGAGGAGCTTTGAAGGAAATCGACTAATCCTTGGGTCAATTGCAATTGGTCAATAGGTCGCCTGATTTGCGCTGTCTAATCTGATTGGTCAACGTCAACTTAGACTGAGGGGAAGAGAGGCAGGGGGGTATGCGTTGCAATATCTGACTCATTCCGGACTGTCCCGATTCTTTTTAGCCAAATGTGCAGAAAACAATGTATGACGAATTTCAAGTTAAATGCGTATAAGACCAAAAGTCCGTGGTCGGTTGCTCTACGGCTCGACATTTGGTTGTACTATTGCATCATATTTATGACGCACCGGTCAGGCAGAGACGTAACAATGCATAGCAAAAATGTGTTTTATATATACAAAATCACGTTATTCGAGTACTCACTACTTACAAATAGAATTCAACCACATACACAAATACCCATGCACGGTACACTTTATAAAACTTCTCAGAATCCCAGTTTATGCGTTATAAGGTGGAAAGTCCCATACACGCATACACAAACACACAAGTAGCTATATTATAAATTTACTATCATAGATTTATCGTCCATAACGCTTTTACGATGGCTACCGTACTACTAGTTTTCACGGGGATGAAATTTCCTCGCCTGGGGAGGAAAAACCGACTTCGGAAGAAGGCTTATTTTTTATGACTGCGAAAACCCTTCGGCATAGTAGGCGCGAAAAAAGCATTTTCTTCAACGAAATTCATACATACATACACTGAAAGCATGGGGGAGGAATGGGGATTAATTCAAAATAGGATTTATTTACAAAACGTTCGCTTTCCCTTTTACCGTTACTTTTTCGTGCTTATATTTTACACAATTTAACCTGTTCCATATAGATTTGCCTAATACGGAAAATCGAACTGAACGATTTAAAGCTTCCACACACACTCGATATAATACAGCATTATTGTCAAACGAATCAATTGAAATCTGGCCGAGTTTCTTTTTGGGAAATTTATAACATTCCACACGCAACACTTATTGGATGACCAATAATTATAAACAATTGCAATAGCTCTATATTATATACTAGTGTAAACCCGTTGAATATCAACGGAGCGGTTTCTCATCACCCGTACTGTGAGTGTTTGTGTGGTTGAGTATAGTTTTTGCAAATGTCGCGAACCTTTCGAGGATTAATATTGTCAAATTGTAGCAGACCTGTCATTACCTAGTTTGGATGAATGCGTAAACGCACCCTCTTTAAGCGCGGACGGGTCGTGTATTTTAAGTATTTACCGAGGCGAGCGTTATCAGCAGACAGACACAGAGACAGACGGAATAGGGCTAAGAATAGTTGATGGTTATTTATACCAATGAATAAATAAAACTAAGATAAAGGGCTTTTGGAAGAATGAACATTGTTTTTAAATCTTGCTTAAAAAAGAAGGCATACGACCAATGCGTACTGCCAGTTATGACGTATGGATGCCGTATTCAAGAATGTTACGCAAGATCCAGTGCACACAAATAAGCATGGAAAGATGTATGCCTCGGTATAGCGAGAAGAGATCGCAAGAGGAATACATGGGTAAGAAGTATGACCAAATTGGCAGATATGGGCGGAGCGTGTGAAAAAGTTGAAGTGGACACATAGCGAGAAATACTGGAATGGTATCCGAGAGGATGTGAAAGAAAGCAAGGTAGACCGAGTGGACGATGGGCTGATGAATTGAGAAGAATGTATGTTTGTTAACTGGGTCTAGATTGCTCAAAACGGACAGGAATGGACGAGGATTGGAGAGGCCTTCATCCAGTAGTAGATGGTGAACAGTTGAATGTGGGAAAACAGTGGGACTAACCTTAAAAAAATTAATCGTTTTAATTAAACAATATTCAATAATATGTAGTAAAACAGCAAAACCCCTTTAAAAGTTTCACGCGACCTGTCAAACTATATATGTACATCTCAAAGTTTTTCCCAAAGCGAACTTCTTACATAAATTGTCAGCCTCACAAATCCGTTCATTGTCAAAGCATAAATTATGACCGTATTGAGTTGTCTTTATGTTTACGAATACGCATATTGTGTGAAACGGGAGCTTACTTTAGCGTAAAAGTTTAAAATGTATCACCGAAATACATACTTTGACAGGTTGAATCAAATTCGCCTAAAGTGCTTCGACTATCGACTTTCTTGGAAACAAATCGAATATACGTTTTATTTCAATGTTGAAAATTAAATTCAAACGTTGACGTTGACGTTAAATAAATTGAAACCAGTCGCATTGTGTTGGTGAATTCAATAAATTGAATATCTCGTCAAAGTTTGTGGTGTGTTTTAGCTTTTCCGGTCGCTTTTGTGTCACATTGAAATATTAGAAACTTGAAAGATATTACACCACCGACGTAATAGAATATTTAGACGTCTCTTTCGTACGTTCGACGTACCCTTGTAACGTCCCTGCAAAGCGAATTTATAAGTCATCCCTATTGAAAGCTGGCCGCTCAGCATGAAATTATTACAAAATATTGAAAAGTTTCCTTTGTACTTTGGATTTTAGCTAACAATGCCTATTCCAATAGATTCAGGTAAGATGTTTGTTTAGTCAAAAAGTTATCAGACTTGATGTATATTCATTCAGCGTATGACCTTGAAATAGTACGAGTACAATTTTAATATTTATTTTTAATATTAACGATCAACATTTTTGGTCATACAAGTACAAGTACATATGTATCTACATAGAATTCTAGATGTAATTTTGGTTTATGTTTCACATAAACCATGTTTCTATGTGGCCAGGTTTGTTGCAGTCGGTTTCGCTGCAGAACGTATGTGCAACTTAAAATACATACATTTGACTTCATCCTAGCGAATGTAAGATTGAATTATTGTCTATGGCCGTGTCGCGAAGCGATTGGGCGACTTGTGGTTGTACGGGTGAATAGGCGATAATAAGTTGCAACGGACCGAGCGAAGCGTATTGATCAAACCGCATTGGTTGTCAGGTGCATTATATATTACTAGCTTTATTACCCGGTTTTGCCCGGGGTGTAATTAATATAATGTAATATAGTGTTTGTTTAGTAAATTATTTCGGGAGCCCAAAAAACCCCCCTCAAACCCCGGCGGCCCCTTACCACCCCCAGACCCCCCTCCTGCCCCGGCGGCCCATTTTTTGGGCTCCCTAAAAGCTATTCCGGCCCCCTACCACCCCCCAAACCCTCCTTCTTACCCCAGCGGCCTTTTTTTTGGACTCTCGAAAAGCAATGTCGGCCCCTTACCACCCCACCAGACCATCCTCCTAGGCCCCTTTTTGGACTCCCGAAAAACTATGCCGGCCCCTTACCACCCCCCAGACCTCCCTCAAGCCCCGGCGGCCCCTTTTTTGGGCTCCCTAAAAGCTATGACGGCCCCTTACCACCCCCAGACCTCCCTCAAGCCACGGCGGCCCCTGGCTTGAGCTACCTTGGGCTCCCGAAATAATTTACTAAACAAACACTATATTACATTATATTAATTACACCCCGGGCAAAGCCGGGTAATAAAGGAGGGATGCGGGGATGTGGAGGGGTGGGGTTAGGGGGGGAGACGTACGTTTGTACTTAAATCTACCGAAAACATCTACTATCATGTGTACTTCGTCGTTTCTATTAATCGAACCCGAGCAACGCCTGGTAATTGACGAATGACCCATACGTACATACAAACTTAAGTGTTTTATATATTAGATAAATATAATAGTCCTATTCCGTCTGTGTGTGTGTCTGTCTGCTGATAACGCTCGCCTCGCTCGGTAAATAATTTAAAAATCAAAACGTCGTGCGAGTGAGGTTTGAACCCGGTGTCACCGGTTCGGGACAGTGAGCGCTTACGCTTTGATCCAAACTAGATACTAACGGGCCTACTTAAATTTGACTTTACATATAATATCTTAATAGACTTTGCTAAATTGTTACGTGTTGTAGTATTACGCGTCATCTATGCAACAACTATAAAAACTATTAAATATACATATACTCACCACACAAACATCCGTTAATATTCAACGGGCTTGCACTAGTATATAAATAAAATAGCCCAATTCCATCTGTCTGTCTGTCTGTCCGCTTGCTGATAACGCTAATTCATATTTAATTGGAAAAAACACAAACGTCGCGAGTGGGATTTAAATCCGTGATCACCGGGTTGGGTGAGTTAGCGCTAACGCGTTCACCCAACACCAGTGATGGGAGGACCTCCTATAATTTTAAAATATTAACCTTTAGTAGGTGCGCGACTTTGCTAAATTGTTACGCAATCAATTACGTCAAACACGTCCGTTGATAGTCAACGGGCTTACACTATAGTTATAAATATTATAGCCCAATTCCGTCTGTCTGTCTGTCCGTCTGCTGATAACGCGTTCACCCAACACCGGTGATGGGAGGCCTCCTATAATTTGCAAAAATTAATCCCAAGTAGGTTCGTAACTTTGCTAAATTGTCACGTAATCAATTACGTCAAACACGTTCGTTGATATTCAACGGGCGTAACATACATATATTTGCTTTTATGTTACATTCTTTTACCCCTCAATCAAATCAAACTTTGCGGAAGTATTTCCTACGATCCTGCAGGTACTATACGCAATAGGATACCCATTATGTACGTACTTTTACATACTTATGCAATAGAATATTTTTCTTCCGGGTAGCTTCAATGCAAAGTTGTTTCGTCGACTTCGGCTAATGGAAGTTGAAGTAGTGCCAGTCGAAACAGTTTCATTTTCTCTCGCCAATCCTAAATACTTCCTCGGAAATAAAAGTATCAGCATCATCTGTCATTTTTTGTTTAATTTTATTTTGAGTTTTCTTTTTAATACGCAATTTTGCAATGTGTACTTTCTGAGCGAAAATACGTGACGTCACGAAAAGTCGAACAATAACGTCGGTTTTCTAATTTTAATATTACCCCGTAAAATTTAATCGGTTTCACCATAAAATGGTAATTTAATAATTAAATATTTGTATCTTGTTTTTATGTATTGTATTAAGTCACTGAATATTTTGTTTTTGCTATAACTTTTAAACTATAGCATGAAAATCAATGTAGTAAATATGAAACCACAGTTTAATTTATCCAGATTTCTAAGCCATTTTCACCATTTGCCTCCGCGCAAAGTTTTCTTTTGAACTCGCCAATACTACATTAATAAAAACGTTTTTTCCATCAGAAATATTAAGGCAATACGTATAAATAAAAAGTCGATACCAATTTTTTTTCCGCGTTTTTCCATTTTGTTTATTTATGAGTTTTCTTTTAAAATTTATCACTGTTTTTTGAAATTTTGCGGTTTTTAAAATTTCACTTCCAATTTGTAAATTTGCAATTCGTCTGTTCAACCATTGATACGGCGTTTGTTATCTGTTCAATCTGCATTTTTTTTTGCATTTTTTGATACCATTCCAGTACGAAATTTTCAATTCTTTCGCTAAAAATTTCACGTTCCGTTTTGTCGTAATTTTCCTCTTAAATCGTCTTGTTACCGAGCATACATATACGTGCATTGGATCTATCTTCTTGTTTAGCATCCAAATTTCACGTGCATTCATAACTGGCAGTATTTATGCCTTATTTTTTAAGCATAGCGAAATGTTGGAATTAAAAATATTCATTTTGAACAAAAATTGACCAATTTTGAGACATCGAACGAACAACACCGAGAAATAGAAAAATCGCGTTTTAAAAACACAGATTCGTGTTCAATAGATTATAATATATCTCGTCTCGGAAACCGTCATTTGTCGAACAGTGTAATTAATAGGATTATACATTTACATTCATCGATAAAAAAATTAGAGTTATTTTGAACAAAAAAGTTGACCAATTTTCCGAGACATCGAACGAACAACAAAAGTTGACCGAGAAATCGAAAACAACACCGAGAAATCGCGTGATTTAAAAAACACATACATATATCTCCAAGTCTCGAGCCAATCAACATTTTTTATTACCCAGATTCGTGTTCACTGGGCGTAGATCTATACGAAAAGTCATATCTCGTCTCGGAAACATTTCTCGCGTCGAACAGTGTTATCTGAAGCAAAATTTGGATGGTATTTTTGACAACAGAAAAAAATATCATATAAAAAAAAGGGTGCAGCGACATTAGCGCGCGGGACATTAGCGCGCGAACATTAGCGCGCGAACATTAGCGCGCCGACGTTAGCGCGCAATTTATTATTTTTATATTTGATAAAAAAATAATAGAAAACAATTATTCTAAAAACTAAAAACACATACACGAAATAAGAACCATAACAATCAATGTTTGTTGATTTTATAGCAATTGACTTGTGTGCATATAATGGTTTAAGAAGAAAAAAAGCGGCACGAGTTGTTTCAATAAGTCTTTGTTGGTTTCCCAAAAATTGATAATATTTAAATATTTTCTTTTAGTTTCAATAAGTCTGTCGGTTTCACAACAATTGGCTTTTAGTTAAAGTCGCAATGACCTTTACTTTGTACATAAAGGGGACCGAAACTGTTTCATTTCGCCACCGCTGCCGCTGGACACAAAGCTCAAATTTTATTGCTAAATATTATTTATACCCTTTCGGCAAAATCGCCGTCGTCTTCAAATAGTTAACTCTACTTTCTATCGATAAACAATTTGGAAACCAAACACTTATGGGTTAAGCGATTAACTAATAAAAACAAAGTGGAGAAATGCTCATATACATTCATTAACTAATATTTGGAAATTTTACATGGTGGAATGTTCTTATCTTATTATAATTTTGTCCAATCGATAAAATTTTCATGGATAGGTATGTAAAAGTACCAACTAATTTTAAATAAGATGTAATTTTGACAGAAAAGTTATCTTGGATAAGTAAATTTCTTTAAATGAGCAGTCAACAATACAAAATAATTTTATTTTGCGCGCTACTGTCGGCGCGCTAAAGTCCCACGCGCTTATGTCGGGGTTGTACTGCGCGCTAATGTCCGAGCGCTTATGTCGGCGCGCTAATGTCGGGGTGCCAAAAAAAGACAAAAGCAAAAACACAATAGTGACACATGAGCCAACCGTCAAATAAACAACTCAACTGTCAAACACGTCATTTGACGTCACGTCACACACACAAACATGCATACATACATCTGTATAAATTCGTGCACACAGTACACAAATCTTCAAAACTACAGACCCCGATTCGATCATGCGGGGCCAAATAGCACTTGTGGAGTCTAATTCCCGAATCCGGCACGGGTTAAAGTTTAACGTCCATTACTTAAGAAGCTACGGGGTTGGTTTTCAACCAACACACACACACACACTTACGCACTTACACATCCCCTAAACTCTCACAAAACTTAACCGAGAGTCTAATCCATGAAACAATTGTCGAGGGTGAGCCACGGGGGAGATAGCGTGTTATTGTAGCGGTAACGCTCGTCAACACCGCCGTAGCCAAACTTGCGATTAACGTTACGCAAAATTACGACAAGAGATAGGGGAGGGGGGTGTGTGGGGTAATGTAGGAGGGGTGGGTGGCAACTTTGGTACCAACTAATGCCTCGTAGTTCCGTAATACATATAGGTATGGCCCAAGTTTCGATTTGGCCATCATACGAGTGACCCATTCAATTCGTAAGGTCATTTCGTAGGTAGGGTAGGTAGTCTCAGTCGTTCTCTGGGGATTTGTTATTTTTGTAAGTGGTAAGTGACAGGCGTTTCCCGGATGCGAATACATACATACGTTCTACGTCAGGGGTTCTTAACCTTTTTTGCGGTAGCGGGCGCATTTGAGATTTAGGATGATAGACGCGGGCGAACGAAAAAAAAAATCATGATTTAAGTATTATGTGTTACATTTAATATATATTACTAGCTGATCCGTTCCCGTTTTTTTCCGATTTTTTTTCACAGGAACTATCCCCGGCATGATTACAATAAGTCCTGAAAGTTTCATCGCGATCGGTTGAGTGGTTTAGGAGCCTATAAGAGACAAACAGACCGACATTGATTTTTATATATACTATATATAATAGCCCAATTCCGTCTGTCTGTCTGCTGATAACGCTCGATAATGGGGAAAAAAACACGAACGTCGCGACTGGGATTTGAACCCGTGATCACCAGCGTTAAGCGCTAAAGCGTTCACCCAACATCGGTGATGGAAGGCCTCCTATAATTTGAAAATATTAATCCTTAGTAGGTTCGCAACTTGTTACGTAATCAATTACGAAAACATTTGATCGATTTATTTAGGTTAGCACGTTTAATTAATTTTTCTATCGTTAAAATCATTTACAAAAAAACACGTCCGTTGATATTCAACGGGCTTACACTAGTTATATATATAATAGCCGAAATCCGTCTGTCTGTCTGCTGATAACGCTCGCTGAGGTAAATAGTTAAACAACCAGAACGTCGCGCGCGAGTGGGATTTGAGCCCGAAATCACCAGTTCGGAACAGTGAGCGCTTACGCTATGATCCGACACTGATACCGACGAGCCAGCTACAATTTAACAATATTAATCCTCAACGGGTTTGCGACTTTCCTAAATTGTTACGTTGTTGTATATTATAAAACGCCATCTAATCAAAAACTATTAAATACACATATACTCACCCACACAAACACTCACAGCACGGGTGATGAGAAACTACTCCGTTGATATTCAACGGGCTTACACTAGTATAATATACATAGTTTACTAAATTATTATAAATCGGTAGATTATACATTTGTTTACATTTATACACCTGTGAGGGCATTTACAAAAGAAGCATAAAAAAACCAATACAGTTACATACATATAAAAAATAACATATTCATAATAAAGAGATAAAATACAATAAAGAGTAAAAAAATAACATAAATGTTTATATATATTTACATTTTCAATAAACAATATTCTTAAAAAATACTATCAAGATTAAATTTGGATTTTTTTGTTATTGAATACTTTGTAGCGGGCGCATGAAAATAGCTCCGCGTAGTGTAGTGGGCGCAGGGTTCAGAACCCCTGTTCTACGTCGTATTTTCTGAACTGGCAATGCTATGTACATATGGTAGCTGCGTAGCTTATGGTATGTACATACATACATATGTAAGTTCCGTAGGATCGTAGGACGTACTTCTGCAATGTTTAAATGTCATCAAGGTCACAGTATGGAACATTTCACGTTTTTACTGAAACGGTGGTGGTTTATATTGCGGTTTTCTTTTTGGGTAAACTTATGTACTTGAAGTTTCGCGGTCCTTTAAGTTTGAAGACCTTAAAAAATATAAGTTCTGTTAATTGGCGTTTTAGTAAGATTGTCACGGATAATTTTGATGTAATTGAAAATAAATTAAATGGAGAAACAATGAGAATAGGCAGTTTCAACCTTCAAGAAAGATTCGGCTTATTTTTCTTAGCGTAAAAATTATTGTAATGAAGCAAGTAATACGTTTTAATTATAATACAAATACATTTAAAGAGAAACAGTATAAGTGTGTTGTAATAAAAAAGAGTTACAATGTACGATCATGTACAGTTTATAAAGAAAATAGTTGAAAAATTTACTATTTCTTTATTTAAACATAGATACGTACAATGTATACCTAATACAAATGGGCAAAGTATAAATGAAATATATACATATATGTATCATCATTTTCAGCCGTTCACCATCCACTGCTGGATGAAGGCCTCTCCAATCCTCTTCCATTCTTGTCCGTCTTGAGCAATCTGCATCCACTTGACTCCACACATTCTTCTCAATTCATCAGCCCAATCTTCCACTCGGTCTACCTTGCTTTCTTTCACATCCTCTCGGATACCATTCCAGTACTTTTCGCGTCCATCTGCCATCCATTCTTCTCGCTATGTGTCCACTGTAAATTTTCACCCCGCACTGCTATATCTGCCACTTTGGTCATACTTCTTACCCATGTATTTCTTTTGCGATCTCTTCTTGATTTATATATATAATTCGTTAATTTGGTTTCCTCGTGAACAGTCGTACATTGGTATGTTGGAAAGGGTAGATAAAAAATTTGCCCGTTACATATATAAGAGGATGTACGGCTACTACCCTTTTCTCTTCCCAACAAAATTCGTTAGGGGTATGACTGGCATGAGGTCTTTGGAGTGGAGGAGGAAAGTATCTCTGTTGAAACATATGTTCATGATTATAAATGGACATCTGTTCAATGGGGAAATACTAGAGCGTCTCCAACTTTACACTCCGGATGTTTATTGTCGTGCACGGGGTCACGAGCTATTTGTGGTGCCGGGGTACAGAACAATGCTTATGGGGTCCAGCCCGGTGATTACTGCTCTCAAATTATTTAATTCGTTGTCGACTGATGTTGACATTTTCAACATCAGTCTGGCGCAGTTTGTAATCAAACTAAAGACTTATAAATTATAGTATTATTTTGTTATTATTTCATTTTTTTTTTTTGTTGTTTGATTTTCTAATGTTTTTTTTTTTTATTATATTATATTATACTCTGTGTAACTTTTATGTATCTTTTAATACTCTTTTTTTTTTTTTGTTTTTATATATGTATGTATTTAATTTTGATATGTATGTATATGTAATTATATTTTGGGCTAAAAACCTGTTTATAAATAAATAAATAAATAAATATATAAATATATATAATAGCCGAAATTCGTCTGTCTGTCTGTCTGCCGATAACGCAGTGAGCGCTTACGCTATGGATCCAAACTAGATAATAACGGCCGTGCTACAATTTGACAATACAATTTCTCAATAGGCTCGCAACTTTGCTAAATTATTACGTTGTTGTATTATATAACACGCCATCTATGCAACAACTATAAAAAAAAAAATTAAATTCAATATTATTTTTCAGTACGGGTGATGGAGAAAGTGCTCCGTTGATATTCCAACGGCCTTTTTCAAAACTTTAAAACTTTTAATGTTTTAAACAACACAGAAATACATTATACCTTATAACAGGCACTAAATAATTGATTTTAAAAATTCCCCAACGAGCGATAAAAAAACTCACACGCCGCGAACGAATTAAAACACTTTCGACTATGGCCTATTAAATTCTTTTTTACACCAAGCCGACACACAGCAACACACCCAAATAATAGATACATAGATACTCTGGGTACAAATGCGTAACATTGCAGATGCTCTCAAGACGTCGATGAATATTAACGAGGGTCGCGGAACACAACGAGCTCATCGCGTTGATACTCGGCGACACAACTCGATGAATAATTTATATTAGGCATTTTCGGGATAGGGAAATAAACTATATATACACGGGATATTATCGTAGACGTTTTAACTCTGTATGTATGTACATATAATTGGGAGCTTTCAATCTGTGTGCTTTTGTGCGTCAATTAAAGCTCGCGCAGTGCACCGTACGTATGTATGTACCTACATACTAGTGCACGGAAGCTTTTGATCAAAATTACGCTCATTACCTGCTTTATTGTGTATATATGTGCTCCATGTAGTGGTTTCGTACAGGCTGTTGATTAAATGGGTCATTTATAGGTGTGCAATTCTGTTCTGGATTGTGGCAGAGATGAGATTCTTGTGAGATTGGTGTCAGTTTGAGCTTCCCTTCCCTCTTGAGATTGAGTGCTTTATTTAAATTGGAGTGTGTTAATTTGGCATATGTCTGTCTACTTGTGTGGTGTTTGTATTTTAATGCCAATCGAGTGGTATTGAAATGTTAATAGTCGTAAATATTGTACCTCAATCATGAGTGATGAACTTTTGTTGCGTTAAATTTTTTGAATGAAAAATTTAACTTTGGGTCACTTTGTGACTTAAGGACTAAATTGACCAAAGGCGATAGCGAATAGCTCTGTCGAGCCTAGGGTCCTGGGTTCGATCCCCCACTCTTTCTGGTTTTTTTATAATTTTTCCTCAGCGAGCGTTATCAGCAGACAGACGGATTTCGGCTATCTATATATCTATATATATAAAAATGAATGTCTGTCTGTCTCTTATAGGCTCCTAAACCACTCAACCGATCGCGATGAAACTTTCAGGACTTATTGTGATGGTTCCTGTGAAAAAAAATCGGGATAAAACAGGAACGGGCATGCTCACGCGTCAGATAACGTACTAGGAAAGGGATCGGGAACGGGATCAGGATCGGGAACGGGACCGGGATCTGGAATCGGGAAAAAAACGGAACGGGAACAGGAACGGGCCTGCTTACGCGTCAGATAACGTACTAGGAATGGGAACGGGACCGGGATCGGGATCGGGAATGGGAACGGGATCTGGAACGGGAACGGAAAGGGGAATGGCAACGGGAACGGGATCGGCAACGGAAAGGCAAACGGCAATCGGCAACGGATCGGCAACGGATCGGGATCTGTAACGGGAACGGTATCGGGCATTGCAACGCATGCCGGGTCAGCTAGTATAATATATATGTAGATGAATGTCTGTTTGTCTGTCTGTCTGTCTCTTATAGGCTCCTTAACCACTCAACCGATCGCAATGAAACTTTCAGGACTTATTTTGATCATGCCGGGGATGGTTCCTGTGAAAAAAAATCGGGAAAAACGGGAACGGGATCGGGAACGGGTCTGCTCACGCGTCAGATAACGTACTGGGAACGGGAATGGGAACGGGATCGGGAACGGGACCGGGATCTGGAATCGGGAAAAAACGGGAACAGGAACAGGAACGGGCCTGCTCACGCGTCAGATAACGTACTAGGAACGGGAACGGGATCCGGAATGGGAACGGGAACGAGAAAGGCAACGGGATCGGGATCTGGAACGGGAACGGTATCGGGCATTGCAACGCATGCCGGGTCAGCTAGTTATATATATAATATAATCTCTACAATCTAAAGTTTTGCCTGTAAAATTCACTGTACGTAATTTTAGTTTTATCAAAATTAATTTTTAAACCTACTTTCATACTTTCAGTATTTTTCGCGCCCTCAACACTATTACATACATACAAATTAAATTCCAAAACAAATATATTTTCATATAATAATTCAAATAACCATATCATTTGACAACAACTTCAACCGAAACTACAAAAAAAGAAATACAATTTCACCGTACAAAAGAGGCAAAATTTACATAATCCACCATCAACGATCAACACTAACATCAAAACGAACCACACGGATGCGAATAATTTCTCATCACACACACATTAAACCCGCAAATGTGCGAAATCTCTCGCGAAATTCGAACCGCACACCATCATCAATACAACGCGTTGCGAACGCGCGCGAATCAGTAATTCTAACCGCGCTGGAACACAACACATCCAATACGTACGAGTACGTACGTATGTACATATATATATCGACATACCTAATGCGTATGTTACGCCATTTCCGTCACTATCAACACGCCGAGCCCCACTAACGCCGAGTAAACACAAACACGGAAAATAATAGCAATTTGAAACTGTTTCCCATCGCACAACCACTCGCGCCTCTCGTTATAACGCTCTTCGAAGCGCAAACCGAACATTTCCCGCCATATTACAGCACCCCATACACCCCCCCATAGACACATACCCCCCCCCCCCCCCTAGCCGTGCGTTAATAACGTATTTTGGGTGCGAGCCGCATTAATTACCGATACGGTCCCGGTGCGCGAACCCGCGAGATAAACTTGTTAACTGCCGCCGTATATTACGTTTCATTGAAAATAATATCGTGTGTGTACATACATACATATGTACGCTTAAAATAATGGCTAATGTGTGTGTGTGTTGAAAAATATGTATTGTGAAAAATTTAGGGCCAGCTTTTGCTGTGGATGAAAATTTGACGGTACAGCTTATTCACTAAGCGTGAAAGTTATCCACTGAGCACATTATCAATTGTGAACATGTGAATTGGCATACGACCAATGTGTACTGCATGTTATGACGTATGGATGTGAAACGTGGATGTTAAATTGAAGAATGTTACTCAATATCTAGTGAACACAGAGAAGCATGGAATGATGTATGCTCGGTATAACGAGAACAGATCGCAAGAGGAATACATGGGTAAGAAGCATGAGCAAGGTGGCAGATATTGCGGAACGTATGAAAAAGTTCGAGCGAGAAATATTGGAATGGTATCCGAGAAGATGTGAACGAAAGTAAGGTAGACCGAGTGGACGATGGGCTAATGAATTGAGAAGAATGTGTGGAGTCGAGTGGATGCAGATTGATGTATGGATGTGAAACGTGGATGCTGAATTCAAGAATGTTACTTAAGATCCAGTGAACACAGAGAAGCATGGAAAGATGTATGCTTGGTATAACAAGAAGAGATCATAAGTGGAATGCATGGGTAAGAAGCATGACCAAAGTGGCAGATATAGCAGAACGTGTGAAAAAATTGGAGAAGATACATAGCGAGAAGAATGGATGGCAGATGGACGCGATAAATACTAAAATGGTATCCGAGAGGATGTGAAAGAAAGCACGATGTAGATGATATCAATTGTAGAAATACTGTTACGAAAGGGTTATATGTTGAAGGCAGCAAATTTAAGAAAACACAGTCGTCACTGACCCATCTGAAGAAATTGTGCATTTTAATACGCAATTTAAATCACACAATTGGAACATTGCGACAAATACAGAATCCTCACGGAATACTTTAAATATATCGATGTAGTAAATGCAGAATATTTTCATATATTCATTGTACGAAATAATACCAAAGTAACCAAGTCCTTCAGATGGAGCTCCCCCATATCGTACGTGTAAATGTAGGGGTAATTTATATCCGTGGTGATGAAAGTCCCAGGTGTGTGCGAGAATGTTGTCTTGTCGAAGTATTTTTCATTCCAGGTGTGTGTCTGTGGGTTAAATTTTGAAAATGGTGTATTAGAGTGTAGTGTTTTTTGGTGCTTTAAGATTAGGGGTGTGCATAAATAAGTAAGTTCTATTTTTAAAAAATGATTATTTAAAGTAGAAATATAATTTTACATCTTTTGACATGAAATCCTTGAAAATTATACCCGACTTTAAAATTGTATACTGGATTTCAATCTCTATTATAAATATTATTGTATTTTTAGCACGGTTCAAGAAGACAATGTCAAAAAATTAGGTGACTTTCCAAGGGAAGTACCACTTCCGGTTGACGAAAAGTCTTTTGGATTGTAGTGTCTGGAAAAAATTGGATTGATGTGTCAATCAGTCAATAATCTCGAGGTCAAATTTTTGCACGACTACAAACATCATGAGGCAAAACACGTTTATGCCTCAAAAATGATATACATAAATGCAACTATCATCATTTTCAGCTGTTCACCATTCACTGCTGGATGAATGCCTCTCCAATCCTCTTCCATTACTGTCTGTTTTGAGCAATCTGCATCCACTTGACTCCACACATTCTTCACAATTCATCAGCGCATCGTCCACTCGGTCTACCTTGCTTTCTTTCACATCCTCTCGGATTCCAGTATTCCATTTGCCATCCATTTTCACACGTTCTGCTACACTGCCGGTTATGACGTGTGGATGTGAAACGTGGATGCTAAATTTAAGAATGTTACACATGATCCAGTGCACACAGTGAACCATGGAAAGATGTATGCTCGATATATGTACATGAGTAAGAAGCTTGACCAAAGCTGGCAAAAGTGGCAGATATAACGGAACGTGTGCAAAAGTTGAAGTAGACACAGCGAAAAATACTGGAATGGTATGGCGAGAGGATGTGAAAGAAAGCAAGGTAGACCGAGTGGACGATGGGCTGATGAATTGAGCCGTTCACCATCCACTGCTGGATGGAGGCTTCTCCAATCCTCTTCCATTCCTGTTTGTGTTGAGCAATCTGCATCCACTTGACTCCACACATTCCTCTCAATTCATCAGCCCATCGTCCACTCGGTCCACCTTGCTTTCTTTTACATCCTCTCGGATACCATTCCAGTATTTTTCGCTGTGTCCACTTCAACTTTTTCACACGTTCCGTTATATCTGCCACTTTGGTCATTCTTCTTACCCATGTATTCCTCTTACGATCTCTTCTCGTTATACCGAGCATATGTATGTACATATTTATATGCTTATCTGTGCGTACTGCTTGCGTAACATTCTTGAATTTACCATCCACGTTTCACATCCATACGTCATAACCGGCAGTACGCATTGGTCGCATGTCAGTTTTTAAAATGCAACTTTTACATATCATCAATATTTTATCATAACTTTGAAACCATTTAAAGGTCGCACAAAGTTCAGTGCGACGATTCGAAAAAATACACGCATAAAATACACACATCAACGATTTTATTTGCGATATCGAAAAAGAAATATTATAATGTACAGTTTATGGAATAAATTTTCTCAAATTACCCGACAGATTCCCGACGGGCAGAAAAACGATCCCTTAAGGAAAGTGGTCGCCGAATTTTACGACCCAATAAACATAACTTTACAACTCACATGCTCAATGAGTCACACACCTACACACCTGCCTACTAAATAATAATAAAAAAAATACAAAATTTAACCAATACGTTATATGTACATACATATGTATGTACAGTCAAGGGAGCGGTTTTATAACCGAATGAAGAATGCGAGACCATCCTGTACAAATATATAAATCGTCTTTTCGGCTCATTCGTCAGCTTTTGTTTTCGGGAGAAAATCTCATTTTGTCCGCATTAAGCCATATTTTCTCATTTTTTTTTTTTATTTTTCGTTCTTCTCGCTTCATATTAACGAATCTCTCCTTTCACACGTCCATTCTTCGACACGCCTCTTTTCATCAAGAATTAATGTCCTCATCCTCTCACTCCTCTCTTCGCAGTCGTCTCCAGAATAGAAAAGGCAGACACAAATCTTCCCTAATATGACTTATTTACGATTGTGCTCACTTATTCGATGTAATGTGACAAAGCAGCTTTACACTTGTTGGCAATCCTTGACTTTCTCGGCGATTTCGGAAACCCATTACATATAATATATAAAATACGGGATGTGTCGAGTAAAGTGTATATACTTTGAAGACGTATTTATAAGCTCAACTTTTCAAACAGACAACAGGTACAGGGTGGTCATAAAAAAAAAACGGTTTTGTTATGAAAAAAAAAACTTTCTCTTTCTAACAATGCAGGGGTTTTTTCCAAACAGATAATTACTATTACCAAAAGTAGGGCAAGCCCTACTTTCGGCATTAAAAAAAAATATACAGAAAAAAGAATTTAATAGAATCAATAGTTCAATATATTTATATAAAAAAATTCGGGTGTGGCCAACCCATGACTTTATCCATATATTTGAGGAATACAAAGAGTAACGAAATTAATTTTTTTAAGTACGTAAGTAAATAAAACGCATGCACAGCACCACACCAACCAACATACATATCATGAAATCACTGTGTTGAGTGCGTATGTAAAATACGATCTTCGGCATATATTCAAATTAGAAAAACTGCCACTTTCGGTCGTCAGATGTTGACCAAAATCACGGTATCTCTTACAGCTAACGTAAAAACTATAGATATGAAATTTCGATTTGATCGCCACGACAGTTTCGGAAATATTCTGTGGTAAACTTTTCGACAAAAAAAAAAAGCCCTACTTCCGGTTGACTGATTTTAATGATTCATTTTTTCGTAACTAGCAATTTCTCTCAGAAGTACAACATTACAATATTGTGACGATACTACATATTTAAAAGGTCGAAAAAATAAAAAAACAAAAAATCGTTCAAGAGTAAACTGCCACTTTCGCTAGTCAGAAGTTGACTAAAATCTCAGTATCTCTTACGGCTAACGTGAAAACTATAGATATATATGAAATTTCGACAAAATTCCCGAAGCCGTTTCGGAAATATTCTGTCGTAAACTTTTCGACGAAAAAAAAACCCTACTTCCGGTTGACTAATTTTAAAGATATTTTTTTTTTAAAATACCAATTTCTCTCAAAATTACAACATTACAATATTGTGACGATACTACATATTTAAAAGGTCGAAAAAAATAAAAAAACAAAAAATCGTTCAAGAGTAAACTGCCACTTTCGCTGTCAGAAGTTGACTTAAATCACAGTATCTTTTACGGCTAACGTAAAAACTATAGATATGAAATTTCGACAAAATTCGCGGAGCCGTTTCGGAAATATTCTGTGGTAAAAGAATTTTAGAATTTTCTACAAGAAAAAAACCCTACTTCCGGTTCCCTGATGCTGACCAAATTCCTCATGGCTCTTACACCTTACGTGAAAATAATAAATATGAAATTTCAGCTTGATAGCCTTGATAGTTTCGGAGAAAACACACATACGCATAAGTACACAGACACACAGACATACAGACATTTTTTAGAAATCATGAAAACGTGATCAGGGGATGATACTCGATACAAATCAGTCAAAATCTCGAGGTCGAATTTTTGCACGATCACAATACTTTATCCGATTAGGATAAAGTAAAAAACAATAGAAAAATTTTAAAATTATTGTACGAACACTTTCCTCCTTTTTCTGTACATAGATATGTATATTTTTTTGAGCACCAATTTTGCAAATAATAATTATCCGTAGGGCAAAAATTGCCATGTTCTTAGAAAGAAGGCAATATTAACTTTAAAATGATTTAGTTTTCATAACCGTTACGTTTTTAGTTTCTACGATATAAATTTTTGAAAACGTCCCCATTTTTTTTTTTTTTATTTCTACTCCGTGTATAAACAATATAATTTATGAGACTTTTTTGAATGCCTCTCGTATTTAAATATATTATTTTAAATAATCTAAATGTATTTTAAAACATGTAAAATGAATTCAATTTAATAAAAACCACTACATGAACTTTCAAAAGGGGAAAGAATATTAAAGAAACTGTATTTTGCAATTTTTACATAAATAAAGTGGTTTTTTAAGCGTGAACCATAAAAAATCAATCAATCGTTCTTTGTTATATAATGTTGTGATTGTCTTTCGCACATCCTTAAACTTTTCAAGTTGCTAAAATGAACCTAACTTTGTACAATCATCGACAAGTTACCGATAAAAGTTAACAGTAAAAAACTTACGTACATATTTATATAAATTACAGTTGCCTATATTTTTGTCGAATGAAATAAAAAGAAAATTTTTTATCACTCTTCCAAATATATTCATTTCTTTGAATAATAATTCGGCCCCATTGCGAATATTGTTTATTTTCCAGGGGCGAATTATTATTTGTAAAAAATTAATTGTTCATTGTTGTTAATCTTGCGCTAACGACCGACCCTTTCCTGCAATAAACGTTTGTTCCTGCGAATAAATCAGATTCAACGGAACGTTTATAACCAAAAGAATTCCCATTAAATTCGCGCCAAAAGTAATTATCGCGACTCTCGGCTATTTACCTTACACATTTTTGTTTCAAAATATTAAAAAAAAAACCAAAACAAATTGACTCGATAAATTCACCCACTTTAAACCTTTCAATACGTAAAATCAAATAACATAGTGCAAATCAACATTGGGAACTTTTTATATAACTAATATATTATTCATGAGCCTACTAGTATGCAAAATTTTCAACTTATTTTAATTTCTTGCAGCTAATATTTATCATCATCATAAATTTTCAGCCGTTCACCATCCACTGCTGGATAAAGGCCTCTCCAATCCTTTTTTATTCCTGTCTGTCTTGAGTAATCTGCATCCACTTGACACCACACATTCTTCTCAATTCATCAGCCCATCGTCCATTCGGTCCACCTTGCTTTCTTTCACATCCCCTCGGAAACCATTCCAGTATTTCTCGCCTTCCATTATTTTAACTATGTGAGTCCACTGCAACTTTTTCACACGTTCCGCTATATCTGCCACTTTGGTCATACTTCTTACCCATGTATTCCACTTATGATCTCTTCTTGTTATAACCGAGCATTTATCTTTACATGCTTCTCCTATGTGCACTGGACCTTTTGTAACATTCTTGAATTCAGCATCCACGTTTCACATCCATACATCAATCTGCATCCACTCGACTCCACACATTCTTCTCAATTCATAAGCCCATCGTCCACTTGGTCTACATCGCTTTCTTTCACATCTTCTCGGATACCATTCCAATATTTCTCGCGTCCATCTGCCATCTCGCTATGTATCCAGCCCATTGCCACTTCAACTTTTTCACACGTTCTGCTATATCTGCCACTATGGTCATACTTATTACCCATGTATTCCTTTTACGATCTCTTCTTGTTATACCGAGCATACATCTTTTCATGCTTCTCTGTGTGCACTGGATCTTACGTAGCATCCAAGTTTCACATCCAAACGTCATAACTAGCGGTACGCATTGGTCGTATGCCTTCTTTTTTTAGCATAGCACATATTTCACTCGGTCTACTTGGCTTTCTTTCACATCCTCTCGCATATCTTTCCAGTATTTCTCGCGTCCATCTGCCATCTACTCTTCTCGCTATGTATCTACTCCAATTTTTTCACACGTTCTGCTATATCTGCCACTTTGGTCATACTTCTTACCCATGTATTCCTTTTACGATCTCTACTTGTTATACCAAGCATACATCTTTTCATGCTTCTCTGTGTGCACTGGATCTTACGTAGCATCCAAGTTTCACATCCAAAAGGTCATAACTGGCGGTACAAATTGGTTGTATGCCTTCTTTTTTAAGCATGGCAAAATGTTGGATTTAAAAACAATGCAATTAATTTAATTAATTCCAAACTATGCACAATCCTTCACACAATTCAATAATCAAATCAATCATTTTCTACACATTAAACAAATCTGTCAAATGGAACAAAGCAACGAGTCAAATATAAAGCACAATTGATTTGAAATTCAAATTTTTTTATGACAATTGAAACACTCGTATATGCGTTCTACTACAATAAAGCACGGTCGCGGTTTAAGGGATAGTGTTTTACTGCACCGCAAAACGTTAACAGCTTCCCGTCCATCAAACGAATCTCGACACGGGCTTTTATTTCGATACATACATACATACATATATGTATGTATGTATATATTTCGATATTGCGAATAATGCAAATGCGTCTGCTCTGTAGTTGGGTTTTTGCGCCTAGTTCGTCCGTAAATTATCGTGCGCGAATAAAATAGGAGCAATATTTCACCGTGGATCGTTTTCCCTCGACGATGTATAGCTTATTATGCGCGCACTTATTTCCTAACAATGTGCTTTATATTAAAAGGAAAATGTGGGATGGGAAAATGACGTACAGGGGTAAGAGGGGGATGAGCTTTATGCTCCATGAAATGCTCCCTTGGTGTAATTTCTACGGAATATCTCCTGTTTTTTTTCCCTCCACCAGCTCCTCCAATTGGGTAAATTGAACTTGGAACGGTGGCTATATTATAGTATCTAGTATACATACATATGTAGGTACGTTTCGTAGTCGATTCTTATCGAGCGAAAGAGAATTTATTGCGATTTTCGAATCCAGACGAGGAACGGTGCGATTTGAAATCCCGACGAGACGATAAGGTAAAAGTGAATATGGCTTTTTTTTTTTTGAAATTCGAACGCGTGACTCGTTCGTTTTGGCGATTTATGTATAAAAGCAAATAAAAAGCTCTTAGTAGTCGTATAAACAGTGATTCTTTACAGCTGGATGAAGGCCTCTCCAATCCTCTTCCATTCCCGTCTGGTTTGAGCAATCTGCATCCACTTGACTCCACACATTCTTCTCAATTCATCAGCCCATCGTCTACTTGGTCTAATTTGCTATATTTCAGATCCTCTCTGATACCATTCCAGTATTTCTTGCGCCATCCATACTTCTCGCTAGGTGTCCACTTTGGTCATACTTCTTACCCATGTATTCCTCTTACGATATCTTATTATTATACCAAGCATACATCTTTCCATGCTTCTCCGTATGCATTGGATATTATTTAAGCATAGCTCATATTCCACTCGGTCTACCTTGCTTTCTTTCACATCCTCTCGGATACCATTCTAGTATTTCTCGCGTCAATCTGCCATCCATTTTTCTTGCTAGGTGTCCATTCCAACTTTTTCACACGTTTTGTTATATCTGCCACTTTGGTCATACTTCTTACCCATGTATTCCTTTTACGATATCTTCTTATTATAACCAAGCATACATCTTTCCATGCTTCTCTGTGTGCACTGGATCTTGCGTAACATTCTTGAATTCAGCATCCACGTTTCACATCCATACATCAATCTGCATCCACTCGACTCCACACATTCTTCTCAATTCATTAGCCCATCGTCTACTTGGTCTAATTTGCTATCTTTCAGATCCTCTCTGATACCATTCCAGTATTTCTTGCGCCATCCATACTTCTCGCTAGGTGTCCACTTTGGTCATACTTCTTACCCATGTATTCCTCTTACGATATATTATTATTTATACCAAGCATACATCTTTTCATGCTTCTCCGTATGCATTGGATATTATTTAAGCATAACTCATATTCCACTCGGTCTACCTTGCTTTCTTTCACATCCTCTCGGATACCATTCTAGTATTTCTCGCATCCATTCTTTTCGCTAGGTGTCCACTCCAACTTTTTCACACGTTTTGTTATATCTGCCACTTTGGTCATACTTCTTACCCATGTATTCCTTTTACGATATCTTCTTATTATACCAAGCATACATCTTTCCATGCTTCTCTGTGTGCACTAGATCTTGTGTAAAATTATTGAATTTAGCATCCATACGTCATAACTGGTAGTACGCATTGGTCGTATGTCTAATTTTTTAAGCATAGCGGAATTTTGGATTAAAAAACTATGTTCATTCTTCCAAATGCGCTCCATTCCAGTTTTCTTCTTCGTTTTATCACAATTATGCGTTTTAGGCAAAGTATGAAACATTTTATCTCCTTAATCTGACCATCTGATCCAGCACAATTTGAGCCCACTTTTTGCAAGCTCATGTTTTTCATACATACGTGCTATTTTTATTTGAATTTATCGAGCGTACTACACTCTGCACTGTTTCTTGCTATTTTAGAAACTGTATAAAATGCTGAGGCATTGTTATTCAATATAAAATATGCTATACTACATATATATGTAATATTGTGTTAGAAATGCAAGAAAAATATCTGCTATATAAAACCAATACAATAATTATAATTGTTCAAGTCAATAGTACGCATTATTACTTCAATTGAATGTACTAAATTAACACAAAAAGATCGCATTCGGTTAAATTATATACGAAAAATTAAACCACCCTATACATATTCATTAAATAATCGTGTAATATTAATACCATTGAATAAAGGATCTCATTGGATTATATACTTATCAAAAGGATGAATTTATATAATCCACTTCAATCGCTTTGGTTTGTAAAGGGCTTTCGAGTACGTACTACATACATATGTATGTACATATATTGAAATGTATTTCAATTTAAAGTGTTTTTTGGTTAGAATTTCAATAATGTTTCATGGAATATACGTAATTCATTCTATAATTAAATTACTGTTATGTTCGGTTAAATTTGTGCATCAATCAATCAACATTACTAAGTATACATTACGGAAGTTTTCATTTGAATTTTACGTATGGAATAATGCAAGAATTTAATATATGTATGTACATACATAGAACGCATTTTTTCTATAATATTGATTTAATTATTTAAGATAGCCTTAAAAGCTATTTACAAACAAACATTACTGAAACTTATTGTCTACTAGCACTTGTACAGAGGTGCTGTTTTAAGGCTGCCAGGAATCTATCAATTTTTGTTATATTTCTGAGTTATTCTGGCAGGCGATTGTATTCAATCTCCTAGATCTACTTAATTTTAAATTCTTAACTATTAACTTATTCTGAACTCTAGTATTATGACTATTATCCTTATTAAATACATAGATTTTTCAATTAAGCTCTCAAAAATGGTATATTTTATATGTACATATGTAATACGTTTCTGTTCAATAAATAATTCAAGCATTAAGAATTCAAATTGAAATCAGCCAATCTTCGTCTCGAGACACGTCTCCTATATACTAAGATACTTCTCCTGGTTCTACTTAATTTTAAATTCTTAACTATTAACTTACTCTTACCCCTAGTATGTATTATGACTATGTATGTACATATATTATACCCTCTTATTAAATATTTATCAAAATATTTTGGTAATAAATATCTCATAATCTCGTTACAATATTATATCAAACATACCGTTACAATATTATTAATAGACAACAATCAAAATAACATAATACTTGAACGAATAAACGGATAATTGATTGGTACAACACCACGACGGTTCTTCGGGGACATTTTCCGGAAATTTTACCCCGAATTAAGTGCCCCAAATATAATTTAAATAATCGCGAAAATACACCGGCGAATAATGTCCCAGCCTCCCCTCCATCAACCCCTGCGAATTAGGCGATTTATCAAAGTATTCGTGACTTCGGAGTTATTACACAATTTAACTTTGTCATTTGGTCTGGTTTCGGCAATTTGGTGTGAGGACGAAAAAGTATTTTTCACAGGGTGTGACGTTCGTTCGGACAAGAACTTTCCAATGTCATTATTATTATCGCAATTGGCTAGGTGGTAGTGGGTATACTTTAAAATTAAATGTATATTCCATAGATGTTGTAGACGCGTATACATACATACATATGTACATATGTATACATGTAGGTACTGCAGCGGCGCGTAGTTGTTGTTATAAAAATAAACTCCGTTTATTTTATTTTATTTAATACTAGCTGACCCAGCATGCGTTGCAATGCCCGATACCGTACCGTTCCCGTTTCAGATCCCGATCCCGTTGCCGTTCCTGTTCCCGTTCCTAGTACAGATCCCGATCCGTTGCCCTGTTCCCGATTCCGTTCCTTCCTAGTACGTTATCTGACGCGTGAGCAGGCCCAGTTCCCGATCCGTTCCCGTTCCAGATCCCGTTCCCCTAGATCCTGACGATCCCGTTCCCGTTCCTAGTACGTTATCTGACGCGTGAGTAGGCCCAAACAGACATGTTGTTCCCCCGATCCAATTTTTTTCCCCTAGATTCCAGATCCCGGTCCTGTTCTCGATCCTGATCCCGTTCCCCGATCCCGATCCCCGTTCCCATTCCCGTTCCTAGTACGTTAACTGACGCGTGAGCAGGCCCGTTCCCGTTTTTTCCCGATTTTTTTTCACAGGAACCATCCCCGGCATGATCACAATAAGTCCTGAAAGTTTCATCGCGATCGGTTGAGTGGTTTAGGAGCCTATAAGAGACAAACAGACAGACAGACATTGATTTTAATATATGTATATACATACATACATTCATACATAGATACATAGGTACATATTATAATAATAATTCAATTGAAACGATTACTATAAAAATTTGGGTGAGGCCAACCCACTATCCATATATTTGAGGAATACAAAGAGTAACGAAATTATTTTTTTTAAATACGCAAGTAAATAAAACGCATGCACACCACCACACCAACCAACATACATACATTATCATGAAATTACTGTGTTGAGTGCGCGGGCGTATGTAACTACCACTTCCAGTCGGCGGATTTTGATCAAAACCTTATCAACTCTTAAATTTTATATGGAAATTATAAATATAAATTTTCAGCTTGATTGGTTAAGTAGTTTCAGAAATATTAAATGAAAAACGAAATTGCATTCAAGAGTAAACTGCCACTTTCGGTTGGCGAATTTTGACCAAAATCATAATATCTCTTACAGCCTACGGGAAAATAATAGTTATGAAATTTTAGCTTTATAGAACTTGATAGTTTCTGTGAAAAGTTAAAAACTCCAAAAACCAAGAGTAAAAGTACTACTTCCGGTTAGATAAAAAATTAAAATTAAATTAAAAATTATATTATTTTGAAGATCGTTACACATACTACATATACAAAATTTCAACTGTGTATGATAGTCTTGCTGGAAAAACCTTCCAAAGATTACACAAAAATTAGGTGGTTTTCCAAGGAAAGTACCACTTCCGGTTGATGAAAATTTTTAAAAGTCTAATGGATTGTAATGACCGGTAAAAAAAATATAAATATTAAGTTTCAGTGTTAATATTAACGATTTTACATACAGGCATACAGACATTTTCCAGAAATCGTAAAAACGTAATCAGGGGAACGTTACCTGATCAAAATCAGTCAAAATCTCAATGTACGAATTTTCGCACGATCACAATACTTAATCCGATTAGGATAAAGTAAAATTAATTATAAAGCATCGAATGCAATATGAATATGTATATTTTTATGAATGGTTCGTTTTGGGCTTACATAATTTCATATTGATTTGAATAACAAATCGCACTCAATATCATGCATTTATGATATGCGCCGTTTCAAATTCGCTCCAGTTATCACAAGACTTAAGCCTTTTAAAGACACATTAAAGCACACATCCACTTTACGAGGAAAGCCTACTCTTTATAACGAGCTTCCCTCTCGCTGAACTTGGTCTCTGAGTGTTGGAAAGCTCGACCGGTGTGCAAGCTCTCGTGTGAAAGTTTCGAGTTTCCGCTCCGTTTGATTGATGTTGGGAAAGTTTAACGGCAATTATGCAAAAATCGATCGTTAATTACTGTATAAGTACGTCTGTAGTGTACCCTTTCACACTTAACAATGCCCTGTCATAAATAAAAAAATAAAAAAAATTATACAAAGTAACCTCTACTAAATAAGATGTTTACGAGGAAAAAGAGCGAGCTGTCAATAAATACCCCATGATTAATGCTTCGAACTTCACACTCAATCATCTCGGATATTATCAAATTAAAGCTACATCAATCAGCGGGGGTGTGGGGTAATAGAAGGAGGGGGGGGGGGATTTAGGGGATGAAAGAGGAGATTTGTCTCGTCGCAAATTTTACACGGGATTTACAAAAATTCCCGATTCCGCGAAGTTTTCCGCTTTTTTTACGCAATGACGACAATGTGCGAACAATGGATCGATTTTTTATTACGTTTAAATATTGAAATGTTGATTGATTTTTATATGTTCAACAGTTCAGTTCAATTTAACAGTTCTTCCTATATAAAAAAAAACATAAAAAAGTAATTAACTATCTATCACAATTACTTTTGAATCATACAAAAATTTCAATATACATTTTATTGCTTACAAATTATTTTTATTATCAAACTTATAACAAAAAAAATACACATTAGACCTTTTCTAAAAATTGAAAACCCACAAGTAGGATTTTTACACAATTCTTTACACGTTATCATCATTTTCCACTGTTGAATGAAGGCCTCTCCAATCCTTTCCTATTCCTGTCTGCCTTGAGCAATCTGCATCCACTTGGTCCATCTGCCATTCATTCATCTCGCTATGTTTCCACTTCAACTTTTTCACACGTTCCGCTATATCTGCCACTTCATACCCATGTATAACTCTTACGATCTCTTCTTGATATACCAAGCATACATCTTTACATGCTTCTCTGTGTGCATTGGATCTTAACGTAGCATTATTGTATTAAGCGTCCAAGTTTCACATCCATACGTCATAACTGGCAGTACGCATTCTTTTTTAGGCATGGCGGAATGTTGGATTTAAAAACTATGTTCATTCTTCCGAAAGCACTCCATCCTAGTTTCATTTCTTCTTCTTTACATCCGGTCATATTCACAAATTGCCCTAACTACTATGACCCTTTGCGTGCAAAATTCATTAAACATTAGTTTTATTAAAATTAATTCTTTACATATAAGTATGTACTAGAATTTCGCTCAAGCTACATCATCAATACCTTCTACTTATTTCACACAACTAACTAATTAAACTGTGTTTTCACACATGAAAAATACATTTTTTGCAACATACCGTTCAGTTACTAGTTCTGAAACCAGCTATAACATCAAAATGTTGAACACTTGTAGCTTACATCAACACCCAAAACAATACATATTAAGATAACAACGTTAAACAACATAAAAAAAAATTAACAACGCACTAAACGAGCTTTCAAAACACACACACATTATAAACTCTCATAAGCCTAACGTGCATAAACGTTCGCTTATCGCTCACTATGATTTCAAAGTTGGCAAGTTGAGCTCATTTTCGCTCGGCAATCACTTCACAAGATCTTCACCGAGTGTGTGCTGAACTTTCATCAAACTATGAAGCTTTCGCAGCTTGCCTACTTGTACGTGCCTCGGCCGAGTATTAAACAACCCATCTGAAAGACGTTTCGATACAATTTTTATGTCATATTGTATGTATGTATGTACATATAATAAAAAAAAATTATACACCATACAGAAAATCTTTGGAAAGAGGACAATATTTACCTTCATTTTCATTTCATCATCACCAATAGCGTTATTAGTTTCTAATGGATACATTTTTTAAAACAGCACCAGTTTTTTAATGACCCTGTACATACATATGTACATACATAGTCTGTCTTGAGCAATCTGCATCCACTTGACTCCACACATTCTTCTCAATTCATCAGCCCATCGTCCACTCGGTCTACCTTGCTTTCTTTCACATCCTCTCGGATCCATTCTTTTCCCTATACTTTTCCACACGTTCCGCTATCCTTGGTCATGCTCCTTACCCATGTATTCCTCTTTACGATCTTACCATTCAAGTATTTCTCGAGTCCATCTGCCATCCATTCTTCTCGCTATGTATGTTTCCACTTCAACTTTTTCACCCGCACTGCTATATCTGCCACTTTGGTCATACTTCTTACCCGTGTATTTCTTTTGCGATCTCTTCTTGTTATGCCAAGCATACATCTTTTCATGTTTCTCTGTGTGCACTGGATCTTTCGTAGCATTCTTGAATTTAGCGTCCAAGTTTCACATCCATACGTCATAACTGGCAGGACGCATCGGTCGTATGCCTTATTTTTTAAGCATAACGAAGTGTTGTATTTAAAAACTATGTTCACACCTCCAAAAGCGCTCCATCCTAGTTTCATTATTTATCTTTACATCCAGTCAAGTTCACCAATCGTCCTAGGCATAAATAACTATCAACTATAACATAAACATAAACTATAACATAACTATCAACTATAACCTCAACTATCTATCCACTTGACTCCACATATTCTTCTCAATTCATCAGCCCATCGTCGTACTGGTCGTACGCCTTCTTTTTTAAGCATAGCGGAATGTTCGATTTAAATACACATACATACATTGGTATCTATTTTGTCTAAATGATATTTGAGAACCGTTCGTGTTTAGAGGCCTCGAAAACAACGGTTATTGTCTCGAGCCAGCTCATTTCGTATTCATTGAAACAATGAAAACGGAAATTTACGTGTATAGGGGGCGTTATTGTTCTCACTGGGCACACATTCGTCTAAAGCGACCGTCTTTGCTTTCAATATAATTCAACCCCCCCCCACCCCTCTGTTATGAATTCAAATTGATCTAATTACGCGCCACCTCGACGCGTATGATACGCCTTATCTATACCTACTGGAGCGTATGTGTGTTAAAATATATGTAATTGTATACATATTGTGTGTGCGAAAGCTCGAATCGATGTAATCCCGCTATAAAGTTCTTGTTTCATGAAATTCAAAATTATATGCTGTTTTGAGTTTGAAGGCTGAATTCGAGTATGTTACGTAAAATTCGGTGCACACGGAGCACCATGGAAAGATCTATGCTTGGTATAACAAGAAAAGATCGTAAGAGGAATACACATGGGTAGGAAGTGGCAGATATAGCGGAACGTGTGAAAAAGTTGAAGTAGTAATGGACTGTACAGACAGTGAGAAGAATGAATGGCAGATGAACAGTCACAGTAGATTGAACCATATTGTAGAGATAGTTGATAATTATTTATACCTAGGACAATAATTGGTGAACATGGCTAGATCATTATGACGTATGGATGTGAAACATGATCCAGTGACACAGAGAAGCATGGAAAGATGCTTGGTACATATAACGAGAAGAGATCGTAAGAGGTATACATGGAATAAGAAGCGTGACTAAGGTAGCAGATATAGCGGAACGTGTGAAAAAGTTGAAGATGACACATAGCGAGAAGAATGAATGGTATATGGACGCGAGAAATACTGGAATGGTATCCGAGAGGATGTGAAAGAAAGCAAGGTAGACCAAGTGGACGATGGGCTGATGAATTGAGAAGAATGTGTGCAGTCAACTGAATGCGTATTGCTCAAGACAGACGAGGAATAGGAGAGGATTGGAGAGGCTGAAAATGATGATCCACGTTTCACATCCATACATCATAACTGGCAGTACACATTTGACTATATATTTAACTTGCGAAAAAGTTGATATATGTACATAATTGCAATGACTGCTACTGTCCATTCCCTATATATGTACATATGTATGTACATACGTGACATTTGCAATACTCTTTCATATTTACATATATCCACATAAAACATATAGGGAAACGATGCGAAAAAGTGTGCACATGACAGCTTTACATACATCTTTTCCTATATACACACAAACACACGTCACAGTGCACTAGCGGGACGTCAACTCTGCGCGTCAACGTGCGCCAAACCTTATTGTTCCTCAGCTTACACTCAAGTTGATTAAACACAACAATAAACAATACAGTATACATACATAGGTAGTGTGGTGGGATCGAATAAATCACGTTCGAAATATCCGTACGGTGTGCGGATGCAACAACGCGTTTGATTTACACGATCAAATTTTTCACAAACACTTTTCCTCGCGAATTATCACACAAGGGGTAGGAAAAACTGGGGCAGGGAAATTGAACACGTCCTGACCGGATTTTTACCACGATTTTTGACCCTTTTTTGGCGCGTAAATCACGCAGAGAGTCATCCGGGGTTTCATCTGCCTCGAAAAGCTATATAGAGGTTTCACAAACCCACCGAATTTCGGTTTTTCGTCATTTTATTAATTGCCACTTTCGATCGGAGCTTTGCCCGCCTTTTCGCTGTCACGCGAGAGCGTAAATTTTCGAAAATTTCATATTTCGAGTGGTTTCGTATGTGGAAAAAATGTTTAAAAAAATGATAAAATTTGTACAATTTTCCGCGACGATTTTTTATGCGACAGTTGAAATCGTTTGGTTTGAACGTCGCTTTTGAGTCACTTCAGATGGTTAACGTTGGGTGAAATTGCACTAAAGTGCATCATTGAGCTGTGGATATTAATAAAGGACAAGTTTTCCCTGCCAAAATTTTTCAACGTCAACGAAGCATATACATATGTACTTGAAACACTATGTATTTGAAATGAAAATTTCACTATATTAAGTCCATAGTTGCTACTTGAAACTTGTACAATGTACAGGTATTTGTGAAATAATTTTGTGTGTTTAAGCTGCACACTTATTAGAATACAAAAGAGCAATTTTTCAAAATACCATGCCCTTACTAAAAGCTTGGTATATTACTATTATGAACACATCTAAAAAAAACCAAGACAATTCATATCAATTCCAATCGCAAATTAAACTAAGATATTACTGTTATTAGCACTGTAAGTCCTGAAAATTAAACACTGAAGACTGTCTTAATCTTCAAAATGATCTTGACTCGTTTTCAAGCTATTGTTCAAAACCAGTTGTTCATTAATATTGATAAATGTTTTCATATCACTTTCTCTGTATTGTTTGACTTCTTTATTGAGCAGACACGAGTATTTAGACAATTTTCTTATAATCATTGATAAAGTTGTCAATAGAGCTTATAATAGGAGCTTAGGATTCATAATGAAAATATCCAGTCCTTTGATACTGTGCCTCTGCTATATAATGCATTTGTGAGAATTCACCTGGAATTTACTAGTACTATATATATGGAACCCGTTTTACCAAGATTCCATTACTAAACTGGAAAAAATTAATAAGAAGTTCCATGCGTACTCCATTTCCAAGTTTCGTCTTTCTTCTTCTTCTTCCAATTCCCATGATTATGTCCCTTCTGCGATCTGGGAGGACAGTTTTGGATCTCTGATTTGTATTTAAGCTATTAAATAATTTATCAGATACTTGCTAAGTAGGATCTTTCTCCACTGTTCCCTTAGATCTGTTAGAAATCTTACGCTCATTAATTTGAATCTTTTTTGTAGTACTTATTCGAAAAACTCCATCATTCATAGATCCAGCTCGTCATTCAACCAAATATCCTGCACTTGTTGATCCTTTTCGCTATTCCTTGCCCTCCTTCAGATTTTCTTTACTCAAATTCCTTTGCAAACCTAACTCCTAAAGTTCCTATCTTGCTATGATTTGTTCTTTGTTTGTTACCATATTACTGTGTGGAATTAATTTAATTTTAATTGTACTGTACGAGCTGTATGTTACTCGATACATAAATAAATATTCATACTCGTATTCAGTCATTGACATTGATTGCTTTTCAATTCAATAATATTTACAAATATTTAATTAACTTGCTATTTGCACTCGTAATAATTGTATGTATGTACATACATATATAGATTCGTGTGTATAGGTATAGAAATGTAAAAAAAACACGCAGTTAGCAATGAACAGAATCAAATACCGCAAAAGCGGATCTGTGACAGACTACAAAGGGTTAAAACTTGTAAAAGCGTCTCACTCCCTCGCTTTTCCTGTCAAAGGCAACTTTTAAACGAAACAAAAGTATACATAAAATAGTCAAAGAACAAGAGCCAAGCCAAACTCAACTCGAGATTATACTCAACCGTTAAATTGATAAAATTTTATATTTTTACTTAATTTTTTTCAAATATTAAACCGTCACTAATTAGAACCGGGTGTATATTTTGAATTCAAATGTAAACTTTTGTAAGAAACTTTGCCCAGAATCGTATATATGCACTTAAAGTTTGTGGTTATTAACAACTCTCCGAACTAACTTTGAGCGTATGCGCTTCGTTTCGACTTTCATATTGTTTTTCAATAGTTCGAACGCATATTCTACACGTCTAATATATACGGTTAGATTTCGAGAAACTTTTGCAATTTTATAAAATAATTAAACGTCAACGGTTGTAAATCTATTGTGGCGCGAAAAAAATAATATATTTTATATACGAAACGCGCGAAATTACATTCGGATGAAACGTACGTTTCGGATTTGCATAAATTTACCGTAAACGATGTATCATATCGGGCATATTATTACCATCGGGGTAAGTAAGTCAATCATAACCCTCGTACACCCTAAAAAATTAATCTCATGTAGGGGAGTTTTATTAATAAATTTCGTTTTGAAAAGTTCGTGTCTGAGACAGAGAGAGAGAGGCGTAATTTTCAATATATTGAAAAACTTTCATTTTCTTTCGCATTCAATTTTTCAATAGCGTTTGTACTATTTAGAATATAAACAGTATTAAAGAGCAAGTTTGAATTATGAACGTAACATTTGAAGAACATATAAACACTGAAATCAGGCGTTTCGAATCAGAATCACCAAATGTGCCACAAACATCTCTAAACGCGACTTAAAATCTACAGCTCACATTTGTACATTTAGATAAAAAATAAAAAATACTATCATAAAGAACCAATCCTTATAAATACATTAAAATATAAAATTAACCGACATAATGCATGGAAAAAAATCTGAAAGAAAAAAAATATTTTTGACTTTTAAGATTTGCTAGACGATTATTTGTAAATATTTTAAAGCTTTTAAACATAAAAATTAATAGAAAAAAGATCTAAATATTGTTTTCAATATTCATTTTAAACACAAATGTACTAAATTTTGAGTTACAGACCGCAAAAGTAAAAAAAATAATAAAATTGTCCATTTTTTTAAACGCTCACGTTGGTTATAAGAGCTAACCAACAAATTACATTATCATATTCAAATTCAGTGGGTCAAACTTAGTAAAGATTGACTCATTTCAGCTCCGGTATTTTTTTTTTTTGTTGCACTGTGTAATATTGTAAAGAATCGCAATAGCTCTATGTATATTAATTGCACATATGTATCTTTCAAATTACAAAACTTACGACATTGTTTTAAAAACAGTTAAATACACAATCCTCTTAGAATAATTAAAATAAATCAAAAGATCTAATTTTTTACGTTGAAAATAAATGCAGAATAAATTAATCACACGCCCCAATTTCACTAAAAACCAACTTTTCAAAAAAATTAGTGCTATTAATGAAAAAATAATAATATCCATATGAAAAAAGAGTACTGTAGCAATATTTTAATAAAATAATACACCATAATAATACGTTAAAAGAGCAGATTCGATGAATAATAAAATAGCCTGTTTTACGTAAAATCCTTTTATCCTCTTGGAATTCATTCTAAATACAATATTTTTTCCAATTAAACTTCAAAGTCACTCTGATAATAATCTGACAGTTGCATATAATCCCAAATACATTCTAAAAACATTGTTCAAACGAGGATTGTGTTCGATTGCAACAAAGAGAATTAAAATATCACGCAACAGTGCTTTTGTAGAGTAATCAACTAAAGAGTGCCCCAAGTGCTCGAGCAAACACTATCCCTTTGATACTTGCATCCAAACGCGATGCATCTTTAATTGAATTTTAAAGCGACGAAGTGTTAATATTTAATTAGCATTAAAGTGTCTGCACCTGTCTGGAAGACTCACTGAACACGCCTGATTCAAAATATACAATATACAAAATAGCACTGGATGTGTATAAATATCTTTAGTGTCGTGTTGTGTTTGTACGGATGTAATTCGGTACGAATGTTCGAGACGAAATTGCTTCAGTTAGTTTCGGGAATATTATTGAGAACCGTGGAATTTACGTGGAATGACATAGTAATGGTTATTTGCAGGTGTTGACACTAATTGGTTGTCGTGCAATACGAAGCAAATGGCAAAATTCGGCAAAATCAATCATTATTATATTATACCTATGTATCTACATGTGTGTATATACATGTATATCATCATTTTCAGCAGTTTAACATCCACTGCTGGACGAAGGCCTCACCAATCCTCTTCCACTCCTGTCTGTCTTGAGCAATCTGCATCAAGTTGACTCCACACATTCTTCTCAATTCATCAGCCCATCGTCCACTCGGTCTACTTTGCTTTCTTTCACATCCTCTCGGATACCATTCCAGTATTTCTAGCGTCCATCTGCTTCAACTTTTTCACACGTTCTGGTATATCTGCCACTTTGATCATACTTCTTACCCATGTATTCCTCTTACGATCTCTTCTCGTTATACCGAGCATACATCTTCCCATGCTTTTCTGTGTGCACTGGATCTTAAGTAGCATCCTAGTTTTACATCCATACGTCAAAACTGGCAGTACGCATTGGTCGTATACCTTATTTAAAAAACTATATTCATTCTTCCAAAAGCGCTCCATCCTAGTTTAATTATTTATCTTTACATCCAGTCAAGTTCATGCATCAAGTGACTCCACACATTCTTCTCAATTCATCAGCCCATCGTCCACTCTGTCTACCTTGCATTCTTTCACATCCTCTCGGATACCATTCCAGTATTTCTAGCGTCCATCTGCTTCAACTTTTTCACACGTTCTGATATATCTGCCACTTTGATCATACTTCTTACCCATGTATTCCTTTTACGATATCTTCTCGTTATGCCGAGCATATCCACATCTTTTCATCAGCTTTTCTCAATTCATCAGCTCATCTTCCACTCGTTCTACCTTTCTTTCTTTCACATCCTCTCGGATACCATTCCAGTATTTCTCGCGTCCATCTGCCATCGATTCTTCTCGCTATGTGTCCACTTCGACTTTTTCACACGTTCCGCTATATCTGCCACCTTACCATGCTTTTCTGTGTGCACTGGATCTTACGTAGCATCCTAGTTTTACATCCATACGTCAAAACTGGCAGTACGCATTGGTCGTATACCTTATTTAAAAAAACTATATTCATTCTTCCAAAAGCGCTCCATCCTAGTTTCATTATTTATCTTTACATCCAGTCAAGTTCATGCATCAAGTGACTCCACACATTCTTCTCAATTCATCAGCCCATCGTCCGCTCGGTCTACTTTGCTTTCTTTCACATCCTCTCGCATACCATTTCAGTATTTCTAGCATCCATCTGCTACAACTTTTTTTCGCGTTCCGGTATATCTGCTACTTTGATCATACTTCTTACCCATGTATTCCTCTTACGATATCTTCTCGTTATGCCGAGCATATGCACATCTTTTCATGTTTCTCTGTGTGTACTGGATCTTGCGTAACATTCTCGAATTTAGCATCGACGTTTCACATCCAAACGTCATAACTGACAGTACGCATTGGTCCGTATGCCTTATTTTTTAAGCATAGCGGAATGTTGGATTTAAAAACAATGTTCATTCTTCCAAAAGCACTCCATCCTAGTTTCATTCCTTAGGTATAAATAACTAACAACTATCTCTACAATATGATTATCTTCAGTGACTACGTTTTGCGTGCAAAATTAATTAAACATAATTTTTGTTTTATCAAAATTAATTTTTAAGCCTACATACTTTCATACTTTGTTACTTAATTCTGTTCTCTATATCAGTATTTTTATTTTTGTCTAAACGTACAAATTTGAGCTGTAGTAGCGTTTAGAGATAGTTATAATCAATTTTAATCCAAATTTTAATTGGATTAAATGTCGCATAATTGTGTTAATCATTAAACATTTAATTACTGTTTTTTTATAAATTACTCCCATTTGAAAGTAGATGACAAAAGAAAATCAAATTTTTAGCACGTATTTTTTCAATACTTAATACTTGGTACTTTAAATAGCCTTAATATATTTGTAATAGGGGTAAAAAGTCCAAAGCGAGCAAAAAGCAAGTTTTTTCGATTTCAACGAACGTCACTGTACACTTGAACCGTACAGATACTATTCAACAATTTTAGCATGAAAACAATTGCGTGGCGGTCACACAATTTATTTTCTCATCAGTTGCATTTCATCCTGTAAACAAATTGACCGGAATGATTCATGTATAAGTGTGAAAAGGGTGAGTATTCATTAAACGAAAAATATGAACGTTAATTAAAAACAGTCTATTTAACATATTTATTTTAAAAGGCGAACGCAAAGGGGAGAAATTTACGTTTACTGTGCAATTAGAGGTAGCCGTAAAGAGCAGCCATTGCAGAAATGATTTGGCGACAGGCAATAAAACCTTTCACTTTATGACACTCGCATTAATAACCTCAGTAGAAGAGTCCTTAACTTTTAATTAACATTGCACGGTGAAAAAAAAAATACAGGATCAACACTAAAGAACGATACTTGCTTACGATAAAATATAAATAAAATTAAAGTGCATTGAATCTTCTTTTATTGTAATGATGTTATAGTACCTGAACATATGTATAATTGTTCTTATATGTTCGTATTAAGTAGTAATAGTGTATAAGGTACGTAAATTTTCTAATCCTTTGTATGTCAGTCCACCTTTTGCGGAACGAAATTGCGAAAAGTTTTCGCGAAATTAATTAACTTACGTCGGGCAAATTCATTTAAATCTGTCGTATGCACGCGTAGCAATCTTTAAGCATTTGCAACCGGAAAAACATCTTGAAATTTTTTCCATGCTTCTTATATTAATATACATGACAATTTCAAGACTTACATAATATGTATACAATTCCGTTTAATTTTGTTGCTTGTCTTCTGTGCATAAATTGTGGTCGTTGTTCTTTGTACAATTATGCATTCCTAACGTTTGAATAATCAAGGCAAAACAATGCAGAGGTGATTTTAATGATGCTGCGGGTTTTTAGAAATACTTTGTATAGTTGAGTGTTGCCAAAATATAAAACAAAAAACTAGGACAATTAGTGAATATGACCGGATGTAAAGAAGGAGAAATAAAACTAGGATGGAGTGCTTTTGGACGAATGAACATTCCGTTATGGTTAAAAAAGAAGGCATACGACAAATGCGTACTGCCAATTATGACGTATGGATGTGATCCAGATCCAGTGCACACGGAGAAGATCATAAGAGGAATACATGGGTAAGAAGTGTGACCAAAGTGGCGGATATAGCAGTATGTGTGAAAAAGTTGAAGTGGACACAGCGAAAAGAATGGATGGCAGATGGACGCGAGAAATACTGGAATGGTATTCGAGAGGATGTGAAAGAAAGTAAGGTAGACCGAGTGGAATATGGACTATGCTTAAATAAGAAGGCATACGACCAATGCGTAATGCCAGTTATGACGTGTGGATGTGCAACGTTGATGCTAAATTCAAGAATGCTATGTAAGAATCCAGTGCACACAGAGAAGCATGTAAAGATGTATGCTCGGTATAACAAAAAGAGATCGTAAGAGGAATACATGGGTAAGAAGCGTGACCAAAGTGGCACATACATACATATATAAAGTTGGAGTGGGCACATAGCGAAAAGAATGGACGCGATAAATACTGGAATGGTATCCGAGAGGATGTGAAAGAAAGCAAATTAGACCGAGTGGAATATGGGCTTTTCTTAAAAAAGAAGGCATACGACCAATGCATACTGCCAGTTATGACGTATGGATGTGAAATTTGGATGCTAAATTCAAGAATGTTGCATAAGATCCAGTGCACACAGAGAAGCATGGAATGATGTATGCTCGGTATAATACGAGAAGAGATCGTAAGAGGAATACATGGGTAAGAAGCGTGACCAAAGTGGCACATACATATATAAAAGTTGGAGTGGGCACATAGCGAAAGAATGGACGGCAGATGGACGCGATAAATACTGGAATCGTATCCGAGAGGATGTGAAAGAAAGCAAATTAGACCGAGTGGAATATGGGCTTTTCTTAAAAAAGAAGGCATACGACCAATGCATACTGCCAGTTATGACGTATGGATGTGAAATTTGGATGCTAAATTCGAGAATCCAGTGCACACAGAGAAGCATGGAAAGATGTATGCTCGGTATGACGAGAAGAGATCGTAAGAGGAATACATGGGTAAGAAGTGTAACCAAAGTAGCATATACTATAGCAGAACGTGTGAAAAAGTTGCAATGGACTTGACACTGGACATGGAATCCGAGAGCATGTGAAAGAAAGTAAGATAGACCGAGTGTAAGATGGGCTGATGAATTGAAAACGATACAGATCGCTCAAGATAGACAGGAATGGATGAGGATTTGAGAGGTCTTCTTCCAGCATGATTCAAAAATTTCATATGAGATTCGCGATTTTGGTCAGAATTTTTATGAAACTTCTCGGCACTCTAACTGTCGCAGAAATTTATTTTACTAAGGCTATTTCCAAAAGGCTTTGTAAATAAGAGTTATATAAAATGTGTGATTTTTCACCGTGATTTCCTGTCGATTTAATCGCACGCACGACTCGACTCGCTCGTGAAAAATGGTTCGCGATCTCTGGATCCATTTGCGCTGCTGTCAGCCACTATTTCGCTTCGGAATGTTAGATAAGCTACAGCTATGTACAAGCTCAGACATTTTGGCTAATCTTTAAAAGAAGATGCTGTTGCGATTTCTGCGAAAAACACTGTTTGCCGGCAATCAATCACACCGTTGTAGATGGAATCTAATCGTGTAGTATAATACATTTTTTTATTTTGTAAAGGTAAAGATTTTTTTCGATGGAATATATATTATATATGGAATATAGAATATATGAAGCAAACGATGGGGTTTTGATGAATTTGGTCAAAAGCATACGATTCGTTCTAATTTGAGCTGATTTGTTAAACGTCGCAGTAGTTAGACTCGAATTTTAGTTAAAAGCTTCATAGCTTTAACGCAATTTTTTAATTCAATCAATTTCTTCATACTCGCTCTGTGAACGCATTTTTTATTTGAACTGGAAAATTACATCATCATCATCATAATCATTTTCAGCCTCTTACCATCCACTGCTGGATGAAGGTCTCTCCAATCCTCGTCCATTCCTGTCTGTCTTGAGCAATCTGCATCCACTTGACTCCAAACATTCTTTTCCACCACTCCATTCGGTGGTGGAAAAGAATGTTTGAGAAGAATGTGTGGAGTTAACTGGAAGCAGATTGCTCAAGAAGAGGATTTTAGAGGTCTTCATCCACTAGTGGATAGTGAACGGCTGAAAATGATGATAATGAAGACTTGTATACTGTTAAATTCCAATATTATATGAAGTTCCCTTATAAAATGTGTTTGTTTCAGTCACTTATTAGTTTCGGATGTGCAAATTTTTGTTATTTTTTTCACGATGATCCTGTATTTCAGCAATAGAACGCTCGAAAGTTTGTACAACGATAGCGAAAATTTATTCGAAATGAATTTGATATTAATTTGGTGCGCAAGTCAAACACTGGCAAAACTCTCAACGATGCGTATGTGCGTGAGAACGTTCCACTAATAAGACAAATATTATGGTTAGCGGGTATTTCGAATATTATGTTGACTTTTGGGAAACTTTATGCGAATGCATACAAGCCTGCCGATCCTGAAAGTGGTGTAGTCGACTTTCTAAATTCAAAATTATTATTTTCGTTATTATTACAGTGTATGTACATACATATGTCTGTATGTATGTACGCGTAAATGTTCCGTTCGTAGAAGAGGCCCGTCGAAGAACTCAAATATTAGTAGGTATAAGTATAGTTGCATCAATCGTAATGGCCCGTTTGAACGCACATTTATCTGCTAAATTGAGTATTTTCATTATAATTAACCATGATCAAAAAGTAAGAAAAATTAATGTTTCATACAACAGTATTTATTTGATCGGAATTATTACAAATTGTGCCCCATTTTAATAAATGATTTAGTAACCATACTTCTAGAGAATTTTGCACGCAAAGCGTAGTCACAGTAGATAATCATATTGTAGAGATAGTTGATAGTTGTTTTTATACCTAGGACAATTGGTGAATATGACTGGATGTAAAGAAGAAAAATTAAACTAGGATGGAGTGCTTTTGGAAGAATGATCATAGTTTTTAAATCCAACATTCCGCTATGCTTAAAAAATAAGGCATACGACTAATGCGTACTTGCCAGTTATGACTTATGGATGTGAATCGTGGATGTTAAAATGTTACGCAAAATCCAGTGTACATAGTGAAGCATAGAGAAATGTATGCTTGGTAATAACGGGAAGAGATCTTAAGAGAAATACGTGGGTAAAATGTATGACCAAAGTGGCAGATATAGCAGAACGTGTGAAAAAGTTGAAGTAGACACATAGCGAAAAGAATTGATGGCAGATGGACGCGAGAAATACTGGAATGGTATCCTAGAGGATGTGAAAGAAAGCAAGGTAGACCTGATGAATTAAGAATAATGTATAGAGTCAAGTGGGTGCAGATTGCTCAAGACAAACAGGAATGGAAGAGGATTGGAGAGTTCTTCATCCTAGAGATCAAAACACGTTAGTTTAACAGCTGTCAGTACTTATAAAAGATGGTCAATACCTTTCAAAAATTACCGAGCGTTGATTTCTTTCTACACACCGTTTAGTATTGCTTTAAAAATACTTACCACTCATTTATTGATAGCTTAAAATATATCCCATTTTTCGATCAATTTACTACATCCATGTTTAACCAAAAAACTTTAATTTTAATACAATTTTTGTAAACGCATTTCAAACTCATACCATCGTTAATCATTAAGTTATGTTATCTTTATGCTATAAAATAATTAATTGCACTTGTATTGTATTAAAATTTTAGTATGTAACCGTACGAGCGCGCATATCTCGCATTATACATATATATTTTACATGCTTAATTACTCGATTAATCATATAGAATATAAAATGAGCCTTATTTATTGCCAGCGTACACGTGCGGCTTAGTTTATTTCAAGAACTCAAACACCCAAAATTATTAATTGTATCGCACACGTGCACATAAATTTTAGACACGTGTCTGTAGGAACTCAAGATGGGAAAAATAATTCAACGGATTAAATCATTTCAAATACGTCTATCTATGGGTATAATATGATATTGTATTCGATTACCGCAAGAACCATTAATTATTTCTTGTCATAGTGGTTTAATAGCGCAGAACGAAACAATAACGAAATTAATGATTTTTACGTGATAGTGTATTTAAGCGAAATATCACTAAATAATGATTGATTACACACTGTATTCGAGTATATACATATGTACGTACAATTTTTTGATACAAGTGATCCGTATCGAGTTTTGAGGCTCTCGATGAATTAAGCTTTCGGTAAAGTAAAAAAAAAAAAGCTCGTAAAAAAGCTCCAGCAGGTGCATTAAAGTCTCGTACAATGCAAATTAGCTCACGTTCATTTTGATAATAACTTAAATTCAATTTTTTTTGCCTGACGGACGACCCTGTGCAATTTTTCTTTTATTAAAATTTTCACCGGATTTCCACTATCCATCACGAGGCACCACACCGTTCGAATTTTCACTTTTTTTTTAATTTAAAAGGAAAAATCATCGTTCCAATTTTTAAATTGAATTAAATGCCGATCGCTCGAAGCGTCATCTTTAGATCCACTCTCGTTTTTCACTATCTGGCAATTTAAACGTGATCGAATAATTCATGTGTCTATTATGTATGTATGTGTTGACATTTTTTTTATTTTAAGTGTATTTTATTTTTACCTTGCGTAAAAAAACTATTCAGTATAAAATGTAAATATATTCTATAAAATAAATTTAATGTTACTTTTTATTTAGTGATGAAATTGTAGATTAGTTCAAATTTATGAGAAATATGTATGTGGATAAATTTTTAAAATCTGTTTATCAGAAACGTAAGTCAAGTATTTCATCTAAAAATTGATATATTTTACAGCTGATAAATCTTTCAATTTAAATCCAACATTCCGCTATGCTTACAAAATAAGGCATACGAACAGTGAGTACTGCCAGTTATGACGTATGGATGGGTTTCAGATCCAGTGCACACAGAGAAGCATGGAAAGATGTATGCTCGGTATGACGAGAAGAGATCGTAAGAGGAATACATGGGTAAGAAGTATGACCAAAATGGCAGATATAGCAGAAGGTGTGAAAAAGTTAAAAGGACACGTAGCGAGAATAATGTATGGCAGATGGACGCGAGAAATATTGGAATGGTATCCGAGAGGATGTGAAAGAAAGCAAGGTAGAACGAGTGGAATATGGGCTATGATAAAAAAGACGGCATACGACCAATGCGTACAGACAGTTATGACGTATGGATGTGAAACTTGGATGCTTAATTCAAGAATGCTACTTAAGATCCAGTGCACACAGAGAAACATGGAAAGACGTATGTTTGCTATAACGAGAAGAGATTGTAAGATAATACATGTGTAAGAAGTATGACCAAAGTGGCATACATGTATAGCAGAACGTGTGAAATAGTTGCAATGGATTGGAAGTTGGGAGGATGTGAAAGAAAGCAAGCTAGACCGAGTGGACGATGGGCTGATAGGTCCACTCGGTCTACCTTGCTCTCTTTCAGATCCTCTCGGATATCATTCCAGTATTTATCGCGTCTATCTGCCATCCATTCATCTCGACATGTGTCCACTTCAACTTTTTCACACGTTCCTTGATCATGCTTCTTACCCATGTATTCCTCTTACGATTTATTCTCGTTATACCGAGCATTCACCTTTCCATGCTTCTCTGTATGCACTGGATCTTGCGTAACATTCTTGAATTTAGCATCCACGTTTCACATCCATACGTCATAACTGGCAGTACGCATTGGTCGTATGCCCTATTTTTTAAGCAATATTTAAAAACAATGTCCATTCTTCCAAAAGCACTCCATCCTAGTTTTATTTCTTTACCTTTACAACCAGTAATATTCCACCAATTGTCCTGAGTATAAATAACTATTATCCATCTCTACAATTTGCTAATATATAGTGACTTCGTTTTGCATAATTTTCTTTACTATTTTAAGTCGTAAAAAAACAATAGAAAAATTCTTGAACTTGAATGAACTTTCCTTAAATAATGCGTTTCAAACACTTATTTTGCAGTTAATAATTATCTGTTTGGCAAAAACTATAATATTTTTAAAAATTAGATTATATTAACTTCATAATGATTTATTTTTCATTTCCGTAGCGTTTTTATTTACAGAGATATACATTTTTGAACACACCTCCATTCTTCTATATAAAATCCACTCCGGGTGTTAACAAAATGCATATAAAATATTCACCCGGTTGGGATTCGCGCCCGAGACCTCGCATAGACATAAACAAATAGACATACGTAAAGTTGAAGTCCTTATGCGTTATTATACGTACATATAAAACACGTTTATATTATATTTGCGGTCGTAAATTTGGCATCCTTTGTGGCCACAATTCTTTTGTTGTTCGCGCACGCACACACACACACACACTTTTCTGCAATTTCACGTTTTCTAAATCATTACGGAGCTTTTCATTGCGTTTGGAAAAACGTGTGAAAAATGTTGGAAAAGCGCGTAAAGCACGTGTAGGTGTATATTTTATTTGGTTGGAGGAAAATTGCGCTTTCTTTTTTTTTTTTTTTTTTGCCCGCCGTATCGAGATTTACGATGGATGTATTTTGTCGTTCGTATGTTTTATTATTATTTTTTTTTCTTCTTCTTCTTCGTCTTCGTACTCGTATTATACGTATTGTATTTAATAGGCTTAGTTACGCGTTGGCCTCTTCAAGGTTGAAGTTTATTCTTTCTGATATAAATTTAAACGTATAAAATTGCAAAGAATATTTATTATATAAGTATTAAATTTATTTTAAAACCTATGTAATTTTTCAAACTATTTTTACAGTTTAATCTTTAGGAGTATCAAAGCCATGGTGTATTTTGATATAAAATTTTCAAAAGAGACTTTCAAAACTCGATTTAGAAATATTTTTATCTACCTTTAATTAAATAAATCCGCTCAGTTTATCTTTTTCATCTTATAGACCGCTTAAATGAATTTTTAAACTCAATCTACAGATTATTCGGGCTCATTGAGCATTCATTGTTGGATGAAGGTCTTGAACAATCTGCATCCACTTGACACCACACACATTCATCAGCCCATCTTCCACTCGGTCAACCGTGCTTTCTTTCACATCCTCTCGGATACTATTCCAGTACTTATCGCGTTCATCTGACATTCATTCTTCTCCTTATGTGTCCAATTCAACTTTTTCACACGTTCCGCTATATCTGCCACTTCTTACCCATGTATTACTCTTACGATGTCTTCTTGTTCTACCGAGCGTACATCATTACATGCTTCTCTGTGTGCACTGGATTATTACATAGCATTCTTGAATTAAGCATCCAAGTTTCACATCCATACGTCATAACTGGCAGTATGCATTGGTAGTATGCCTTCTTTTTTTAGAAAAGCCCATATTCCACTCGGTCTACTTTGCTTTCTTTCACATCCTCTCGGATACGATTCCAGTATTTCTCGCGTCCATCTGTCGTCCATTCTTCTCGCTATGTGCCCACTCCAACTTTATATATGTATGTGACACTTTGGTCATGCTTCTTACCCATGTATTACTCTTACGATCTCTTCTTGTTATGCCGAGCATACATCTTTACATGCATCTCTGTCTGCACTGGATCTTTCGTTGTATTCTTCAATTTAGCATCCAAGTTTCACATCCATACGTCATAACTGGCAACTTCTTCATATCTGAATAGGCTTAAAAATAACTTTTTTTGATATTTTTTACCAATTTTAAATGTTAGTTTACTCTTTCATATTTAAAATAACCCAAACTATAATTTAAAAAATTTCACCTACGTACATACATATGTATGTATGTATATAACAAAATATTTGCATCTATTGCAATAGCTTCGAGCATAACTACACAGTTAAAGTTAAAATTATGACAGATTTAAAATTTAAATCCTATAATAATCCATTTAACTTTAGTGTTAAACATTGATGTTTTATTTTAATTATAAAACATTTAAGTATAGATTAGGTAAGATTAAAAAGTTAAAGTAAAAAACAATAAATTGTCAAATTTAATTGGAGATAAAGTTTTAACTCGAATTAAATTGTTTTTAAATAAACCCAACTATAACAAAACTCACAAATAACCTCTTAGCAAGAATTAACCATTTTAAATCCGCCATATTTAATACAACAACAAAAATATAAAAAGTCGTCAAATTAAATAGCAATCTAACGAAAACGTTTAAGCCGCCAGTTCCACCGAACAAATGAACCTTTAAATATAAATTGTACGTGTCAGTATCGCGCGTAAATAATTCAAGCTCTACTCTGGCTCTGGTTGACAAACGACCCGCGCCGTCTAAAGGTTAATGGAATGATAATTTCGCGTCACCTCAAAAAGCCACGTATTCGCGGAATGTTGATGAAACTTTTTGCCTGAAAATTCACGCATTATATAGCAATTCCCTTCCGCAGATTCATCGTCAAACCTAGCGGAAATTTAGGCCAAAATATAGACAAAAATAATAAAAAAAAAAAAAAGGTCAAACCGCAAAATCAAGAAGCGATAAATAATGCCTTTTGAATGTTTGGATATAAAATGGCGTATTAAACGGCGAATGAAATTCAATTGAATGGGGAAAAAATATGTATTTCCAAGGTGAAGAAACGTGTCGAAAATTTTCAATACGTGACCTATCAACCCTTTCAAGTCCGACAGCACGATTTTTTCGCAGGTTTTCACTGTATAATGTTAGCGAAATCGGAGAGGGTTAACCGAGAACGTGAACGAGAACAAAGATCGAACGTGCATTTACGACATTCTCGGGTTATTATGTATATTAGGGATTTTTATACCGACCTTAGCTGTACTGTAGTCGTATTCAGTAGCTGATACTTATTTACATACATATAATTTTCAACAGTTCACCATCCACTGCTGGATGAAGGCCTCTCCAGTCCTCTTCCATTGCTGTCTGTCTTGAGCAATATGCATCCACTTGACTTAATTCATCAGGTGTACCTTGCTTTCTTTCACATCCTCTCGGATACCATTCCAGTATTCCATCTGCCATTCATTATTCTCGCTATGTGTCCACTCCAACTTTTTCACACATTCTGCTATATCTGCCACTTTGGTCATACTTCATACCTATGTATTCCTCTTACGATCTCTTCTTGTTATACCAAGCATACATCCTTTCCATGCTTCTCTGTATGGACTGGATCCTACGTAGCATTCTTGAATTTAGCGTCCATACGTCATAACTGGCTGTACCGCATTGATCGTATGCCTTCTTTTTTAAGCAAAGCTGAATGTTGGATTTAAAAACAATGTTCATTCTTCCAAAAGCACTCCATCCTAGTTTCATTTCTTCTTCTTTACATCCGGTCATATTCACCAATTGTCCTAGATATAAATAACTATCAACTATCTCTACAATATGATTATCTACTGTCACTACGATTTGCGTGCAAAATTAATTAATACATTTTAATAGATAATAGGGGTAAATAGTCGTTTTGTTTCCATGATTTGTAGTTGGTACTATTTTTCGTGTACACGTTCGAATATATAGACATTTCTTTTTTGTTAAGATGTTTGTAAAAATTTTAAGTCAAGCTCAACATAATTTTTGACTTATTTGTATGGTTTTTTTTATGTTTAAAATATCCAAAGTATGTATGTATCTCATTAGTATTATCAAACAGTAAATATTTCTGATAGTCATTTAACTACAGATGAATGTTTTTTATTGGCTTTTTAATAACTTTTAGAAGCTATTAAGAAAAAAATACGAAATAAATAGTCACCTTTTGTTTTTATCAAAACTTGGCCTTAAAGTTTGACTTTCCTACACCTACCAGTGTGATGAAAATTACAATATAATCTTAGTAAACAAATAACTTACTGCTGATGCAAAGTTTGCAGACTTTCAGTTTGATGTTTTGTATAAAATTGCAAACATTTCAATATAAGTTAAACGCGTGTGATATAATGGGCTGCCTGAAAACTTCAATAAAATTACAGTACATAAAAATAGTTATAATAAAACCAATTATTATCTTTTAAACAATATAAAATGACACATTTTTATATTCGAAACGCTTTGATGAAATTTTTAGTTTATTTTTTTTTATTTAATGCCTATCATGTACTAAAAACGATTAACTATAATTGAAAATACGCATTTACTTTTCAGCGAACGCATTTTCAGCTGAAAAATAATCATCCGACAGCTGCTAGAAATCGTTCGAATTTGCGAGCAAATATTTTCGCTCGCGTGTCACGCTCACTGCGGTGTATGCAAATTTACGCTTTTCACGAACGCAAAAATTTTTTTTAAATATAAACATATATAGATATCGGGATCATAAGTCAAACGGCATTTCCTCCATTTTAGAATCAGGGTTGAAATGGCGTAAGAGTCCATAAAAAAAAGAAAATGAAAAATCGTCCACCATGCAAAATACGCACGACTACATTCAAAGAATCCGATTGACGTCCGAAAGCATAGGAATTTTTATTAGACGCATATAAAATTCACCAAAATCGATTATGCACATTCAAAGTGTACTATTCCAGCTGTCGTGTTGTCTCATAAATTTTGGTTATTGTTAATTGAATTAAACAAAAAACCACGAATTTGCATACAGCGTGCGTAAATGTATGGGAATACGGACACGTATACTAAAATAAATTCAACCTTCTATGTATGTATAGGTAGATACGTGGGTGAAGAAAATTTGCAACATATTCGCTCAGGGCTTCTATTTTATTTCAGTAGCCTACCTGGATAATGAAAAACATCCTCTCGATAATCTGTCTGAAATATAATATGGAAACGATATTGATTGGGCGTCGATGTCAATGCGACAGGTTTCGCTTGCCATTTTTTTATTATTTATTTTTTCGTTTCGAGCAAAGCACTTTTTGCCAGCTCAGTGAAAGTGAAACAAAGCTAAATTGCTTCGTACTCCTTTTTTTGATCCCTGAATGCAAGGTTCACAAAAAATGCGAATAAAACGTCGACAAAGGGTGTATGAAAGGGGATTTCGCTCAAAAAACCAAATTAAAAATAGCGCATGGCACAAGATTCGCATTTTAACTTCTGAAATATGCTTTACGTAAGTAAAACTTCTACAGATACACAATGATTAGTGTTTACTTTAATACAACTGTATTTTTAAAAATCAATTATAATTTCTATTCCATATAATCAATCACTCTAAAGAGTCTAAAGATTCACGTCATACATTTGAAGAACACTTTGACACTTTTGTTATGATTGAAAATTTAACTACACAGTTTAGTGAATAAATTTTATTATAATTGTGAACACTTGTAATGGTTTTCTATCAATTATTGTAGAAAGACTGTCACGAAAGGTTATTTTAAAGGCAATAAATTTACGGAAAAAAAAACATTACTGAGGCAACTGAAAAAAGTCGTTAGAATTTCAGTACCAATTTCAATCATAAATATCTTTCAAATTGCAAAACTTAGGACATTGTAATACAGAATAGTATTGGAACAATTAAAATAAATCAAAAGAATCTATTTTTTCTGGTTTTTAAAAGTAAATGTGCAATATATTCGTCACACATACAACATTCAAAAAAATTCAATCAAAAACAACTTATCAATTAATCAATTATTCTATGGTTACATTAATAATTACATAAAGTATAGTTTCTATCTACATGTGTATATGAAATAAACATTCAAATTTATATAATTTTGTATCAAAAAATTATTTCAGACGATCAATAAGAGCTCCGTTTACGTTTATGTATGAATTGTTAATATTATATTTTATTTGTAAGCAATTTTAATTCGCAGCTAAAATTTTCCCACTTCCCATTCCATTCTCTAATGGAAGTTTCCAGTTTTTCAGTGCTTAATTCGGTGAACAAATTAAAACTTTGCTAATTCGCAGCAGGAAAAAGCAGCTGTCACTCCACAACAAATAAAATCTTTAGCAATTTATACTTCTCTCACTTTCTTTCACTACTTTTGCCTTCGAACGAAACCTTTCCCTTTTGGGGAAAGATTTTGGAAAGGTATAATTATTTACAGTATTAAATTTTGATACAAAAAAAAGTCTTAATGAAATTTCTCAATTTATGTACATACATATACAATATAGAAAATGCACATTACTGAACTCGTTGCATTTTAAAATGTTACTCAATTGTAATACAATCAATATTTTATTACCTTTTTTCTAAATCCATTTGGAGCGAATGAATATTAATTTTAGGCAAAGTATGAAGTAAGTGAAATTTTCTGTACGAATCATATCTCATTTCACACAATCTGACCAGCTGATCCTTAAAGACAATTTGTATCAGTTTTCTTAAGCTTTTACTCATTATCATCATTTTTAGCCTTTCACCATTCACTGCAGGACGAAGGCCTGTCCAATCCTCTTCCATTCCTGTCTGTCTTGAGAAATCTGCATCCACTTGACTCCACACATTCTTCTCAATTCATCAGCCCATCATCCGCTCGGTCTACCTTGCTTTCTGTCACATCCTCTCGGATACCATTCCAGTATTTCTCGCGTCCATCTGCCATCCATTCTTCTCGCTATACTTTTCCACACGTTCCGCTATATTTGCCACATTGATCATGCTTCTTACCCATGTATTCCTCTTACGATCTCTTCTCGTTATACCGAACATACATCTTTCTATGCTTTTCTGCTGCTAATTACATCCACTGCTGGATGAAGACCTCTCCAATCCACTTCCATTCCGGGCTGTCTTGAGCAATCTGCATCCAACTCCACACATTCTTCTCAATTCATCAGCCCATCGTCCACTCGGTCTACCTTGCTTTCTGTCACATCCTCTCGGATACCATTCCAGTATTTCTCACGTCTATCTACCATACATTCATCTCGCTATGTGTCCACTTCAACTTTTTCACACGTTCCGCTATATCTGCCATGTATTCCTCTTACGATCTCTTCTTTCACACATCCATACGTCATAACTGGCAGTACGCATTTGTCGTATTCCTTATTTTTTAAGCAAGATTTAAAAACAACGTTAATTCTTTCAAAACACTCCATCCTAGTTTCAATTTATTTATCGCTACCATTTTGGGCAATTTATAAAATATATATGTATATACATATATACATATGTGTAAACGTAACGGTAAATTATTAAATGAAGCGAGACCATCTTCTAGTACTCCCCGGGAAGAAAAAAATAAATAAATAAATAAAACTTCCCAAACAGTCAAAAATGGACAAACTCTCGCATTATTTATTATCGCTTGCACCTGAGGGACAAAATGGAGTGGGGTAGAATTTCGAACTGGGCCCCCGGAAAAACGGAAAAGCCTCTTCCGGTCGTGTGGAAAAAATACACAAACACACACAGATCTACACATCTATAAATCACCGGTCTGTGGTCCGGACGCAATAATTTTCCTTTTGAACTCCTATTGTTTCCATTCGAGCGTGCGACACTCGAATATTCCTAATTTGAGCCCAAATCACAGCCCCTCGGGTTTATTATACAGCGTTTGCTGTTACGTTTTATCGCTACAAAGGGGTGAGAAGCACAAGGGCGATCGAATTTTGTACTGTATAATTATTGAAGGCTATTATTGCCAAGGTGAGGTTATAGTGGGTCGTCTAGTTGGTTTAAAGCTATCTATACACTAGCGAAATTATGCTATGAATGCTCCTATATATGTATACTATATATGCTCCTTGTCCCAAAAAGACTTGTCCCACTGATACCAGCGCCCAAAATTAATTTTTTCCGACTAGGAGTGCATGATATCTATAGGAGCTTTTGCCGTTGAAACAAAATGGTCTAGTGTAATATCAGCCTTAGTTTCTACTTCTTACCACTACGCACACAATAACACGGACGCCAATTGTATATCAGCGGTCACCAACCGGTGATCCGCGAGAGAATTTCGGTGGTCCGCAGAGTAATTTGAATATATGTAAAATATAGATGATTGTTTCTTTAACTAAGTATTTCGATAGAAAAGTAAATAAATAGTAATACATCTTCTTTTCATAAATAAGTTCTTGATGAATCAAGCAATGAAATGACACCAAGATAAGCTAAATTAAATTCATTTTTCAAAAGCGTAACGAATCCATTAATATTGCCCAATGCATACTCTCTACCAACAACGCGGGCCACGGGTTGAGTACTGCTGCTCTAAACTGACAAAAAAAATCTAAACCGACGAACCCATTGTTGTCTCGCTCACTCATATGGGTTTCGTCCGACATGTAACCAAATCTCTTCTGCTAGATCTGCGCTCCTAGTATTCGACAAAATTCAAATGACACAAGTCTTTCGCGTTTTGATGGATCTATCGTAAGAGGGGGAGGTACATGCATATGTGTGTGCCATTTTGTTTCAACGGCAAAAGCTTCTATAGACTTCTGAACTCCTAGGCTAAAATCTGGACGATTGGGCCACGGTGTTTGTGGGATCATGCTTTTCGTCCTATATGTATGTAAAATTCTCGAGAATAATCTTTTGGAGAATATTCTCGGGAGTATTCTGGAGAATATTCTCCAAACCGAGAATTTTTGAGAATTTTCTTTTTTAGTGCATCTGAGGGGTAAAATTTGTATGTATGTACATATGTACATAATGCAATGTAGCCTAGGTTCCTTCGGCCACCATGTATTTTAAATAAATAAATGCTAAATATTACTGTATCTGCTCAAATATACAGTTAACTCCCTCTAATCCGGGCTAATACTTGGGAGAGGTGATACGGATTCAGGTCATCAGAATTGCACAAATACTGCCGTCCTAAGCCCACTTAACGTAACTGACAAAACAACAATTTCGAGATAAATGGACTTGAAAGTTTTATTCTAAAATTGTGCTTTTCTTCATACATATATTACTGATTTATTTAAACTTTTTTTTTGTGCAAGAGGTTATTTTCTATTGTGTTTTGATAATTCTAAGGAAAAATTAAAAAAAAAATGAATACTTTAGTAGTTACGTCATTTCATTATTCATTATTAATGTATACATATGACTATTACAAACTTCAACCACTCTATTTGAAAAGAATGAATCTCTAAAACAATCTTATTTGATTTTTCGGAGTCTAAGAGTATGACCTCTTAGATGAGGGTTCTCATTGAACATAATGAGGTTGGTCATTTCACATGAATAATGATTATTTATTAAGCTCCTCGTCTCCAATGTGGAGAGATTCAGTCTTTTCAATCTTTCGTGATAAGGTAGTGACCGAAGTAAATATTGGATACTTTATTTTCGCTAAAATTGGTGATACTATTTCTCTGCGCGTGCAGATACGTTAGATTTAATAGCTTAAAAAAGTCACAATAATACACTCCCATAAACACATCTAACTCATTTTCGTAATTTTTGTCAGTTACGTTGAGTGGGCTTTGGACGGCAGAGGCTTACATAAAAATATATACATACATACGTAGTAATTTTTGTTTGAGTCTGTTCACGTCACATTCAAGATATACATATCTATAGCATCAGTAAGGTAGTTTCCTTTAATCCCAAAATATACTGTCTCTGGGTCGTTACAATTTTATATACATAGTTAAACCCACCGCGTTATATTTTCAATGGATAGTTTTCTCCTTGTTGAATGCAGCAGGGGTAGTTTCCGTAACTTGATAAATGACATTTTTGCCTATTTAAATTGAATTCAATGGAGTTGCGACCGCGATTCAAGATATCGTCCTGAATAGCTACACTCGAACGAGCTCGTGTCTGAAAGATACGTTTCAGCTGCTGAAAGTAGCTTCATTCACCGATTTCACTGCAAAAAGGTGTCAGCTACTTAAAAATCGTACAATGGTTGAATTTTTTTTGCACACGAAGATACAGAGTTCGCTCATGCGATTGACTTCAAACGATAGAGTAATAGTTTTTACCTATGTACATACATATATAGTGTAATATAATACAACCAGTGTACGCCCGTTGAATATGAACGAATTATATATATAATAGCCGAAATCCGTCTGTCTGTCTGTCTGTCTGTCTGCTGATAACGCTCGCTGAGGAAAAATTGGGAAAAAACTTGGCAGCACGAGTGGGGTTCGAACCCACGACCTCAGGCTCAAGAGTTATCGCGCTAACGCTCACTCTATTGCCCTTCCATGATTTTGTCCTTTTTTTTTTAAACATTACCTACAAAAGCGATCGCGGCTGTGCTTCACCTATAACATAAAAACTCTGCTAATAACACATATGTAGATGTCGATATAAAAACTATTATTTTTTTTTTTTTTTTACAAAATCACTTATTATAATTATTATATATATAATAATTATAATATAAATAGTAAAGTAAAAAAAGATGCGACGTTGTTGTATTATAGATGGCACCATAGATGGCGCATTGTTGCATAGATGCAACAACTATACAAACTATTAAATTTAATATATAATTTTCCAGTACGGGTGATGAAAACGCTCCGTTGATATTCAACGGGCTTACACTAGTGTTTATATAGAGTTTATAGTTGTTGCATAGATGGCGCGTTATAATATACAACACGTAACAATTTAGCAAAGTCGCGTGCCTATTAATTAAGATATTATATTGTCAAATCGTAGCTGGCTCGTCATCGCCTCCGTTGGATGATAGTGTTAGCACGATTCATTCCAATCTGGTGATCACGGGTCCAAATCCCACTCGCGCGGGGGCGGTTCGTGTCTTTTAATCGTTTACTGAGGCGAGCGTTATCAGCAATCAGACAGGCGAATTTCGGCTATTATATATATAATGATAATAAGATTTTGTCGTCCCGTTTGTGAAGTGTGGTTGATTTTGACTAATTGAAATTACGAACAACTTTCTTTGAGTCTTTGAATGAAGAGCAACAAACGAACTCCGATTGTTTGCTTAGACTTTTGCGGGTTATCTTATTTGGCTGAGATGGGTCGATTAATTACTGTTAGTTTGTATATATATTTCAGTCTTTCATAATGGTGAGATTTAGAATGAAATTTGAATGTTAAATAATATTTAAAAAAGATTGCCTTGAACGAACGTTTCAAAGTTTGATTATATTCCATTGAATGTGTGCTTTGTTTTGTGTGACAGGTTATTTCAAGAAACGGTGAAAAAGTATCCCATCCTGTACGATCTGACTTGATAGGTTATGTCAAAGTGACAGAAACTAGACGATTCTGTCAACAGTCAGCCGATTCTTGATGACACACCGTTATAAATTACATTCAACAATATAAGTATTTAACTAACCATTCATATAAATATGCGGCCAACATTTTGTCTTCGTATGAGGAATCCATGTCGAAATCGTGAGTGAAATACAAACGTTCCGAAAGCGAGGTGACATATGGTATTTCGCTATTCGCCGGTTGAGTGTTGAATGGCACTGCATTCGTGCCAAGTGTGCACACCACAGTGTTTCGCTATTCGCCCGTTGAGTGTTGAGTGAAGTTTCTGTGTCGAATGGCGCTGCAATCTTGCCAATTGTGCACACCACATTATTTCGCTATTTGCAAGTTGAGTGTCGAATGGCGCTGTAGTCGTACCAAGTGTGCGCACCACACAATTTCACTATTCGCCCGTTGAGTGTTGAGTGAAGTTTCTGTGTCAAATGGCGCTGCAGTTATGCCAAGTGTGCGCAGTACAAATCTCAGACTTGCGAAATTCCTTTAAGTGATTGAAATCTGATGTGATATTATATCACAGCTACTAGTGTAAGCCCGTTGAATATCAACGGATGTTTGTATGGGTGAATATATTTGTATGTATTTAATAGTTTTTATGGTTGTTGCATAGATGGCGCGTTATAATACAACAACAGTCGCGAACCTATCGACAATTAATATTGTCAAATCGTAGCAGGCTCGTGATCACCTCCGTTTGGATCATAGCGTAAGCGCTCACTGTCCCCAACTGGTGATAACGGGCTCAAATCCCACTCGCGCGCGGAAGTTTCATTTACCTCGGCCAGCGTTATCAGCGGACAGACAGACAGACAGACGGATTTTGGCTATTATATAGGTACTAGTGTAAGCCCGTTGAATATCGTCGCCCGCTGAATTTTAAATTACGTAAAGCGCTTTTTTAATAGATCCCCACTAATTGATCGCACGGTTGTAAGTGACAAAAAAAAAAAAATAGTTTTTATAGCGCCATCTAATTGATCCAACGGTAACGATAATTTCGATAATTTAATTAATAACCAGGTCGATAATTTTTTTTTATCCCTTATTTTTAATATATTATAATTATTAATTATTATAGTTACATACATATGTATATATAATAATTATAATTTTGTAAGTAAAAAAACTAAAAAAAATTACAGTTTTTATAGCATTATCTATATGTAGGTAAGTAGGTATGTAGGTAAAGCAGAGTAAAGATCCCTTGTACAGGTAATGTTTAAAAAAAAAGGACTAAATCGACCAAGGGTGATAGAGTGAGCGTTAGCGTGATGACTCTCGAGCTTGCGGTAGTGGGTTCGATCCCCCACTCGTTCTGGTGGTTTTTTAATAATTTTTCTTCAGCGAGCGTTATCAGCAGACAGGCGGACAGACAGACGGATTTCGGCTATTATATATATGTTATTACATACATACATATATGTAATGTAGAATCGCTGATACGGACTTAATTTTAATTTTTCATTCATATACACGTATACATAGTACATACATACATAGTTTCCTTTGCACGTTATTGCAAACGTGTATCGTATTTTACGCGAGATTTGAACGAAATCAAATACGACGCATAGAGTTGAATTACTTGCGAATATTTCCAATTTGGAAGTTTTCAAGCGTACCAACAATAAAAAATTTAATAACAAGTAAAATATTATACTTTCGCGGCGCATGATGAACGTGTCGAAATCAAATATTCGTATTCTTTCAGCAATCTATCGCACACTCGCCCATATTTCACAATGTAACCTCAGGAACGTTTCATGAATTTTTCATACTTTCGTACTCGAACTGGCATCGTTTTATTTTTATAACGTATCATCCTTTCTATTTATGAAGCGTTCGCAAAAAAGTTACACATATAAATACCCATCCGTAGATACTCCGGTACGTTTATCCACCTTTTATGCACCTACGATATTATAATATTAGTCAAAATATTGTCGTTTCGAGTGCTTTTTGAATTTTGGCACAACACACACTCTCTCTCACTCTCTGGCGATAACTCTTTCTCGACCTAAAAGGGCAATTTGTACCCGAAATGGCCAACGTTCCGATTGCCGTCCCTTCGAGCGGATCCTGACTATATATTAATGTGATCCTGGCAATCCCTCAGCTTAGACACTGATTAAAATTATCATCAGATATGGGATACCTTCTCCATAGCACAGCGTATACACAAAGTGCGACCAAAAAGCTCCAACACTGACTTTAAATTGAATCGTACATACTTATTGCAATAAAATTGGGGGTAGAGTCCCCATTTGCAACTTATTATGCAAAATTTATTTATTTTAAAATAATAATCAACATCAAGAAAGGCTTATCATAAGGGCACCTAACACGGTCAATAATATTGATCTGGATGTTTGGAAATTCGAATCCGCTTCAATTAAATCCATAAATACGTCAAACCATCAATATTTCCACTATACAGGGTCAATCTAATATATAAAACACTTAAGTTTGCATGTATGTACGTTTGGGTCATTCGTCAATTACCAGGCGTTGCTCGGGTGCGATTAATAGAAACGACGAAGTACACACGATAGTAGATGTTTTCGGCAGATTTAAGTAGATTTAAGCAGATAGTGTTTCGGGAGCCCAAAATGGGGCCGCCGGGGCAGGAGGGGGGGTTGGGGGGTGGTTAAGGGCCGGCATTGCTTTTCGGGAGTCCAAAAAAGGGACCGCCTGGGTAAGAAGGAGGGTTTGGGGGTTGGTAAGGAGCCGGCATTGCTTTTCGGGAGTCCAAAAAAGTCAGGAATGGCTTTAGGGGGTATCAAAAGTTGAAAAAAAAAAAAAAAAAAAATTCAAAAAAAGTTCATAAGTTCAAAAAAAGTTCCAAAAAAGTCCAAAAAAAAAGTTGAAAAAATCCAAAAAAACGAAAAAAACTCGAAAAATCCTATAGTGACGTCATAGCTTTACTATAGCGTTATTATACTCCCTAAAATCTATGCCGGCCCCTTACCACCCCCCAGACCCCCCTCCTGACCCGGCGGCCCCTTTTTTGGGCTCCCGAAATAATTTACTAAACAAACACTATATTACATTATATTAATTACACCCCGGGCAAAGCCGGGTAATAAAGCTAGTATATGATAAGGTATTGTCAATAATATTGACCGTGTAATGTGCCCAATAGAGCATAGTTGACAATGACCATATTTAATTATATATTACACATAATAATACCTTTCAAATACTTGATATACTTTCTAAACATATTTTGTTTTAAAAAATCCAATCAGATCCAAAATATACTATGATTTTTACAACATTTAAACACAACAAACTAAACATTTTACAAAATGCTATGCACACAGAGATGCATAGAAAGATGTATGCTCGGTATAACGAGAAGAGATCGTAAGAGGAATACGTGGGTTAGAAGCATGGCAGATATAGCGGAACGTGTGAAAAACACATAGCGAGAAGAATGGATGGCAGATGGACGCGAGAAATACTGGAATGGTATCCAAGAGGATGTGAAAGAAAGCAAGGTAGACCGATTGGACGATGAGCTGATGAAATGAGAAGAATTTGTGGAGTCAACTGGATGCAGATTACTCAAGACAGACAGAAATGGAAGAGGATTAGATAGGCCTTCATCCAACAATGGATGATGAATGGATGATTAACATTAAATAAAGTATAAAATCGATCGCAGAACTTTTTTACAGCACATCACACAACCAAAGTATCACATATGTAGTAGGTACATATAAATTCAACGAATGTTATTGGAATCCTAAGAAAACATACCCGAAAACCCGAAAATAAATTCGCAAATACATACGACCGGCGATAATAATATTCATTGTCGATGGGAAAATCGTAACTTACGATTCTTAACACCTTCCCCGCCCGCTTTAGAACCCGTCTATGACGCAGTCGAATCGCTGCAGCGTAACATACACTAGTTCAGTGCTCGGGAACCTTTTTTGAGTTAAGACCCAAATTAGGGATAACCTTGAAAAATTGGCAGCATACGACCAATGCGTATCTACTGCCAGTTATGACGTATGAACGTGAAACGTGGATACTAAATTCAAGAATGTTACATAAGATCCAGTGCACACAGAAAAGCATGGAAAGATGTATGCTCGGTATAACGAGAATATATCGTAAGAGGAATACATGGGTAAGAAGAGTGAACAAGGTGACAGATATAGCGGAATGTGTAAAAAAGTTGAAGTGGACATATATAGCGAGAAGAATGGAATGGTATCCGAGAGGATGTGAAAGAAAGCAAGGTAGACCGAGTGGACCATGGGCTGATGAATTCAGAAGAATGTTTTGAGTCAATTGGATGCAGATAGCCCAAGACAGACAGGAATGGAAAGTTAAATTTGGACGCTAAATTCAAGAATGTTACATAAGATCCAGTGCACACAGAAAAGCATGGAAAGATGTATGCTCGGTATAACGAGAAGAGATCGTAAGAGGATTACACGGGTTAGAAGCGTGAACAAGGTGGCAGATATAGCGGAATGTGTGAAAAAGTTGAAGTGGACTATAGCGAGAAGAATGGAATGGTATCCGAGAGGATGTGAAAGAAAGCAAGGTAGACCGAGTGGACCATGAGCTGATGAATTGAGAAGAATGTGTGGAGTCAAGTGGCTGAAAATGATGATGATGATGATGATGCATCTGAATAACGATTTAAAGCGTTTTTTATAGTCACGAAGTTTTAGATGACAGCGAGAGCGGCAGGCTACCACACAAAGAGCCGCATGCGGCTCCGGAGCCGCCGGTTCCCGACCGCTGCACTATTCAGTTTGGAAGATGCAAGCTTCGCGAGAACTTCATCAAGTTTAATTAAGCAATTTATTTCGTAAGCAAACCTCATAGTCGACCATTATGCGGTACCGCGAGGGCGTATGTTACGCCTGGGCAATTATTTTCGTGAGCCTACCTACATACACACATTCAGTGCGCCGGTTAACCCTCAACCGCCCGAAAATTAATTCGTTTGATGGAAATTAACATTTCATGTCTCGTGTGAGATTCGCTGCGACCGCGTCGGCCATATAATTGCTTAAAATACCGCTAATAATACTGCAAGCGTGTGTCTGTGTAATTTCCGCGTGAAAAATAATTATAATGCGACTGAAAAAAAATAATAATTTGGCGCGGCTAATTTAATTAATAGTGCTATTTTTGGTGTCAATTTGTAGCGTACTATGTTATTAATTATTTTGTATGAAATTTTTTATTAATTTTACTTTTGTACTGTGAATTTCTCTTAAGCGGGTATTACACAGGGTTAGTTTGATCGCTGCTATCTGGCTAGTGTGACGTCATTTATTTTTGACATTTTCAGGTTAATCGGTTCATTTTCAGCTCCCAACACACACATATTTATTTATTAATATGTGATGGTTTATTCAAAATTGTATTATTAAAAAACGCATATTTATTTTAAAAAGTAAGTACAAAAGTACTGTAGACTATGTACAAAGACTGTAAAACAAGTTGAAAACAGCAAACATGTGTAATAGGATTCGCTACTAATCGCTACTACTACTACTACTCGAACTACTCTACGTGCCAGCTAGTAAACTAGCGAGTAAACTATCCCTGTGTAATATCCGCTTTATGAATATATCTATTTTTGGAATTCTAGCAGACTACGTAAATTTTATATACGTAATTTGAACTGTGTTCCACCTATGAGTTCTGATAAACTAAACCAGTGTTCGGCAACCTTTTCCTAGTTAAGAGCCAAATTAAGGAAAAAGTCGCAAAATTGGCCGCAATATACTATTTTCGGAATATACCTACATATTACGTATATTTAAAATTAAAATAGATGCTACTTTGTGGAGTGGAGAGTTGTATGGAAATATTTGTCTTTGTGGTATTTCTTAGTTTTAGACAATTTACTGCTAAAAATTATTATAAAGTTTAATCTTGAAAATGATTTTAAAGCTTGATTTTGTGAAATTTATGTTTCAAACACCCTTTACGTTATATTTATATTATTTCACGTAAGCTGGTCGACAATGAGAGCCGAGATTTTCATACAGAAAGCCGCATGCGGCTCCGGAGCCGCCGGTTCGCGACCCCTAAACTAAACGATTTGCTAACAAAAACGAGAAATTCGAGCTATTCGGTATAAAATTTGTACTATTTTATTTCTCCTGGTGATAAGATCAAAAGTTTACCTTTAACTTTAAACGCCTCTGAGTTTTAAGTACTTCATTATTATTTTACATAAACATGTCCATAGTTTTGATTAAACTCAAAAAATTAATTAGAAAATCAATTAAAAAATAATAAGCGTTTAGTCTGGTTTAAAATTTGATCTATTACCTCATTTTAGTTGTGGTAAAAAACCATTTGCATTGATTTTGAGCTTTCTAGTATGAAATTAAAACTATTCATTACTTAATCTGCACTAAAATTGTAAAACATACTTATAAACAGTGTACATATGTATAGGTATATAGCAGCGGTCGGAAACTGGCGGCTCTGGAGCCGCATGCGGCTCTTTATATGAAAACCTGCGGCCATTGCTTTTGATTGAAATACAAAACGTTGACACGCAATTTACACAAAATCTAAATGAATCCTATTTCATCATAGCTATAAAAAGCTTTAAGGCCGTTTTTTTTTAGATTAAACTTAATAATAATAGTAATAAACTGTCAGACATTAAGAAATATCATTTTTTTAGAGCTATCCATTTCATAAATGAGCAACATTTAATTTAATTTTGCATCTCTAATCTCAAACTTTATTAATTTTGCAAGGTTTTCCCTAATATTAAATTTTAGCTTTTCTACATCGTAAGTTCAATAAAAATCTACAATTTGTCTATAAATGAACGATACCATTATTTTTGGTAGTTTTGTACGATTTTCATATTAAATCGAGTATAGCTTAAAGTTCAAAAGGTTTTACATTCTATTTTCCGCCTTTTATGTACTTTCAGCAAAATGGAATGATACGGCTAAAAATTATTACATACTGTGTTATTTTCATTTGTATATAACGAGAATTTCTTTGATACGTGACTTCAAAGGGTTAAAAAAAAAACATCACAAAAATAAATAAAAAAACACACACACACTTAAAAAAAAATTACATTCACAATTCGTTAGCGTAATGCGAAAAGGTCGATGCGAGTGGGTGTGACTTTGCAATTAAAATTGCAAAGTGAAAAATCATTTGAACCTTTGAGGGTTAAATTAGAAGCGGGTCGCTTGTCCCCCGTTCGATTGTAATTTTGGCAAAATCGCGGTTTCAAACATCCGGTCAACGTCATAGGTCAAATTCTGTATTGCCAATTTGGGTATAATGCCGGGGTATAACGAACCCCAAGACGACACACTGGGGTATTTTCGATACGTGTCGTTTCTTTGCGGTGTTAAACGGGCGTTTTTTGATTTTCACGGACCGATTGATTACACACGCCCATTCCATTCTTAACCCGTTCGCGTTAATGTTGCAGAAGAATTGCCAACGATTGTATATAATCAAACCGGCGCCGGTCGTTGCGGTGTTAATAATCGAATACGCTCGCGCGAACATTTTAATGAAACCGGATTTCGGGGTGTTGTAATTCACGACGCGGTGTGGTTTGTATGGGGTGCTTCCCGATTTACGGCTCACGCTCGCAAAAACATCGTAACGGGTTTAACCCTTGCAAGTAGAACCATCAAATTTTATACAATAAAAGTACACAGTATTAACTATCGTTCTGTGTTTAAAAATTTTAATTTAAATGATTTTTACTATACTAAATTTAAATTTGCGTACGCGTGATTTACGGTCGATGCTCAATTAAATGTTTTTACCCTTTAAGTTTTATGACCTTTAAATTTATGGCAATGAAAATTGGTAGTATTATATATATAATAGTCCTATTCCGTCTGTGTGTGTGTCTGTCTGTCTGCTGATAACGCTCGCCTCGGTAAATAATTAAAAAAAAAACCAGAACGTCGGACGAGTGGAATTTGAACCCGGTACCATTGATTCGGAACAGAGCGCGCTTACGCGGTGAGCCAAACCAGATGATGTAGGGCAGGCTTCAACGTGACTATTTACATACATACATACATAGCCGAATATAATAAAAATAGGCTCGCGACTTTGCTAAATTATTACGTTGTTATTATAACATATTGTTGCATAAGCAACAACTATAAAAACTATTAAATTTAATATTATTTTTTAGCACGGGTGATGAGAACGCTGTCTGTCTGCTGATAACGCAGACAGAAGTCTGTCTGCTGATAACGCTCGCCGTTCGGAACAGTGACCGCTTACGCTGTGATCCAAACTAGACAATAACGGGCCTGCTTCAATTTGACTATATAATATCTTAATAGACTCGCGACTTTGCTAAATTGTTACGTGTTGTATAAAAACTATTAAATACACATATGTATACTAATCCACGAAAACACTCACAGTACGGGTGATGAGAAACCGCTCCGTTGATATTCAACGGGCTTACACTAGTTATATATGTATATAATAGCCCAAATCCGTCTGTCTGTCTGCTGATAACGCTCGCCTCGGTAAATTATTAAAAGACACGAACCGTCCGCGCGCGAGTGGGATTTGAACCCGTGATCACCAGATTGGAATGAATCGTGCTAACACTATCTCATCCAACGGAGACGATGACGAGCTGCTACGATTTGACAATATTAATATCATAATAGGCTCGCGACTTTGCTAAATTGTTACGCCTTGTATTATAACGCGCCATCTATGCAACAACTATAAAAACTCACCCACACAAATTTTCGTTGATATTCAACGGGCTTACACTGGTTAATAAATATAATAGCCCAATTCCTATAATTTGAAAATATTAATACTTAGTAGGTTCGCGACTTTGTTGAATTGTTTGTTGAAAATTTTGTATTGAAAATTTGTATTTGCGTGAAGGGGTTAAATTTAATTTTAAATGTGTATGTAAATAGAGTTTGAATGTACAAAAGAATTGAAATAAATGACGCTCGCGAGCCACGGTTTAAAAGCTCATCATGTTTTATGTATAATTTGGGACCAAAGACTTATGTGTGATAATAGTTAAAAAATTAATTCAACGAAAAACATAAATTTTCATTTCTATGTACATACATATGTATGATGAAAATTTTTGGTACAAAAACTTACTCACTTTAAAACCACTATATTATGCTTGTTTATCAATCAATAAATTTAATGAAAGTTTAGTCACCTCTGGACTATACAATTATGTAGAAATGGCATAGGTATACTTATGTAGACCAGTATAGGATACTTTTTTTAAAGTCAATTTTCAAAAGTGGAAAATTTTTCAATTCTGTGAGAGGGGGCTATACATAACCAGTTGCGAGTAATATTTTATCATTTTACTTATTCATACGTTATAAGAACGTTTTCTTCCATTTTGTTTTCGATTTGAATGCAAATTTAAATCATTGTGCAATATGCATACAATAACGGTAAAGTTTTCAATTGTATACTCATTATAACAATAATAATACAAAACAATGCGTCGCATTCGCCATATATTTTCTAATAATAATATAAACGAAGACGAATATTTTACCAGAAAACTTATTGCTGGGAAGATGTTAAACTTTTAATATTCTTTTCACGGATAATAATCGGAAAGAGACTAATTGGGTAACTTTTGATTAAGTGCCGGTCGTTGAAAATGGAGATTTGTCGCAGCCATTCGATTCAATGGCGAGTCGTTAAAGTTTACCAGAAGAAGAAGAAGAAGACGAGAGAATAATAAAAAAAAAAAATGTTAAAAAAATGCGCATAAAACTTTTAAACGTTAAAGTAAATTATTATATTTTAAAATAAAATGAAAAAAAATACGGTACCGAACATTGAAATTGGATCATATTGACTTAAATTTTGATTTACTCAGATTTTAACAATTTTGCCACTTTTTTTATTTAAATATAAACTATTTTACACGTTTTAGCATAATATTTATGGTATTAAATTTAAATACGGATAGAATTTTAAAAAATGATATATCTTGATTTATTTCTGGAGTTTGCATTTGACAGATTTTATTCAATATCTTATCTTAGTTCTTTTTAGAAGTGGATAGTAAAAAAATCCCAATATGTTTTAAAATGTGTACAATAGGCTCATCATTTTCAGCTGTTCACCATCCACTGCTGGATGAAGGCATTTCCAATGCTCTTCCATTCCTGTCTGTCTTGAGCAATCTGCATCCACTTGACTCATTCATTAGCGTAATTTCCACTCGGTCTACCTTGCTTTCCTTCACATACTCTCGAATACCATTCCAGTATTCCATCTGCCATCCATTCTTCTCGCTATGTGTCCATTCCAACTTTTTCACACGTTTTAACATAATATTTATGGTATAAAATTTAAATACGGATGGAATTTAAAAAAAAAACGCCCAAAAACTGATATATCTTGATTTATTTCTGAAGTTTGCATTTTACAGATTTTATTCAGTATCTTAGTTCTTTTTAGAAGTGGATAGTTAAAAATCCTAATATGTTTTAAAATACATACAATAGGCTCATAATTTTCAGCCGTTCACCATACACTGCTGGATGAAGGCCTTTCCAATGCTCTTCGATTCCTGTCTGTCATAAAAAATCTCGCACACATTCTTCTCAATTCATTAGCCTATTTTCCACTCGGTCTACCTTGCTTTCTTTCACATCCTCTCGGATATTCTCGCTATTTCCAACTTTTTCACACGTTCCACTTTGGTCATGCTTCTTACCCATGTATTTCTCTTACGATCTCTTCTCGTTATAGCGACCATACATCTTTCCATTGTTATCTGTGTGTATTGGATATTGCGTAACATTTTTGAATTTAGCATCCACGTTTCACATCCATACATCATAACTGGCAGTACGCATTGGTCGTATGCCTTATTTTTTAAGCATGGCGGAATGTTGGATTTAAAAACAATGTTCATTCTTGCAAAAGCACTCCACCCTAGTTTTATTTCTTGTTCTTTACAACCAGTCATATTCACCAATTGTCCTAGGTATAAATAACTATCAACTGTCTCTACAATATGATTATCTACAGTGATTACGTTTTGCGTGCAAAATTCATTAAACATAATTTTTATTTACAAGTTAAATAAAAGGTAAAACATTTAAAGAAAACGAAAGGCAAGTTGATGTCGTTTCAATGACCGCCCGCTGTATTTCCGCATAATTTATTATAAAACTTCGATACATTTTCCGGCGATAAGAATTCGATCAAATTAAAAGTCGTGCCGTCATTTTTTTTTTTATTATTATTATTATCGTCCGTATTATAAATACGGCGTGACGCAAAAGTAACGGACAGTTAATTTGTGCGCCGTTCGATCGGTTCGCCCAAAAAATGTGTCAAAAATTCGAAACGAGCAAAAATCCGGGATTCTCCGTAATGAGGAGGGAAAGAGGAGTTTTTCCCTCTATTGGAATTCATTTCTCTCGTTCAGATAACCCGGACGAAATGATTTGCTACACCCATTGTACCACCCCCATTTTCCTACCCCATTTTCCTCCCTCACTTTCCCTCTCCGCATTTTCCGCAACACTCCTACCGAAGGAAATTACTTTTTCTTCTCGGCTCTCGTCCCTCGTTTTTCCCTCTCTCATACTTCTTTGACTCCAGTCGCGCATATAAACTTTTCACCTCAATTCAAAATAAAGTAAAAACTATTATTTGAATGCACACTTCAATATAATAATGCGTTAAGCGCAAAATATACATATACACATTCAAAATTTAATACAAGCTTTTCATACTTTAATAGGTAGGCGGTAGGTTTAATATAAACTCTAATTAGAAGATAGATTACGTGATACTACAAATGTCTATCAAATTATTTGCATCATCAATCATCATTTTCAGCCGTTTACCATCCACTGTTGGATGAAGGCATCAATACTTTTCCATTACTGTCTGTCTTCGTACAATCTGCATCCAGTTGACTCCACACATTCTTCGTAATTCATCAGCCCATCGGTCTACCTTGCTTTATTTCACATCTTCTCGGATACCATTCCAGTATTTCTCGCGTCCATTGGTTATACTTCTTACAAATGTATTCCTCTTACGATCTCTCCTTGTTATACCGAGCATACGTCTTTCTATGATTCTTTGTTTGCACTGGATCTTACGTAGCATTCTTGAATGTAGCGTCCAAGTTTCACATCCATCAACACTAAATATGAAACCAAATTAAGGAAAACCATGTTATTTTCGGATTATACATTAAAAAAGAAATTGAATGTTACTCATTTATGAAATGGGCAGCAGTAAGAAGTATGCCACCTTTGAATTATTATCATCATCATCATCATCATCATCATCATTTACGGCCGTTAACCATCCACTGCTGGATGAAAGATTCAATCGTCTTCCATTCCTGTATGTCTTGAGCAATCTGCATTCAATTGACTCAACACATTCTTCTCAATTCATCAGCCCATCGTACACTCGGTCCATCTTGCTTTCTTTCACATCCTCTCGGATACCATTCCAGTATTTCTCGCGTCCATCTACCATCCACTCTTCTCACCGTGTGTCCAAACCATTACTACTTTAGAATTATTTGAATATTGACCAAAAATAAGCATGAGTGGACTAAAAATTTGCGAGAAAACATTATAATTCAAATTTCAATGAATGCGAAATGAGTGTATGGAGCGTTACTGACAGACAGCCAGACATAATTTAAGCTATATAAGTTTTAGCATTTGTAGTATAAGAATCATTCAGAAAGATGTGTCTAGTACACAAATCGATTGGTGAAAGTTTTCTCATACAAGATTTGACCCTTAGAATATTGTACTAAACGTATTGGGCTTTGTATCATTTTACAAAACTTTTCCATTGATTTTTCGATGAATATTAAAGGTTGTATCTAATATATAAAACGCTTAAGTTTGTATGTATGTATGTATGTACGTATGGGTCATTCGTCAATCACCAGGCGTTGCTCGGGCGTGATTAATAGAAACGACGAAGTACACACGATAGTAGATGTTTTCGGCAGATTTAAGTAGATTTAAGCAGATAGTGGTTCGGAAGCCCAAAAAGAGGCCGCCGGGGCAGGAGGGGGGTCTGGGGGGTAGTAAGGGGAGTCCAAAAAAGGGACCGCCGGAGTAAGGGAGGGTTTGAGGGTTTTTTCGGGAGTCCAAAAAAGGGACCGCCGGAGTAAGGAGGAGGGTTTGGGGGTTGGTAAGGGGCCGGCATAGTTTTCGGGGAGTCCAAAAAGAGGCTGCCGGGGTAGGAGGGTGGTCGGGCAAATTGCACCCCGGGCAAAGCCGGGTAATAAAGCTAGTAAAAATATAATAAAACACAAATCATTCAACAAGATCTTAACTAGATAACTGACGTTTTAAACAAAATAGTCGAACAAATTTAAGTGACTAAAATCTTGTTTGTTTATCAAAATGTATAGTTTAACCGGAAACGACACACTACCGACAAATAGTATAACACAATTTATACACTGACACATCAATCAATATCAATTTTATTGAATTAACGCAAATCCGTACAGTGCCTGCCACTCAAACAACACACACTTTTGAAGCATTCCATGTATGAAATTATGTAGCACACATTCAAGTACAAACGAGGAAGCTAAAGTGCAGCATCCGGTCATACATATATTGTACTCGTAAATAATACACGGCAACTCTTTGACGGAACGACAAATTTAATTAGCGAAACCACAGCGAATAAGAAACTCAAAGTGAAAAGTGAGCAGAGCCAACCGACCGCACCGTAACAGAATTAATCTGAACAGTGTCGAGGGTCTCTGGGAAACAGGTAAAGTGGAAAATTCATTCGGAATGGAAACGGGAAAACCTACTTCATATGTTTGTTTGCATTTAGTGTTGGGGTTGGGTTGGTTTTCCCACTTCAAGAGACGACAAGGTGTCGTTAAATACATAATCGAGGGTTTCCAACAGGCGACAAGAGTTGCAGATACAACGCAACTAGGATATATGTATGCTGGTGATCACATCAAAGGATATGCCTCTCCTTATGGTGCTATCTGAATGTTTGGTGGGGTTTAGCTTTCGGCGTAAAAGCTCGCGACTCTGAAACTTTGGCTTAGTATTCAATGCGAGTGGAAAATTTCAGTGTTTTGATACTAATGTACGGTACAAGTCAAAATGTACAATTTTTATATAAAAGGTTTATTTTGTCATACTAAATTGAGTAACATCTAATGGTTCATGCTTATTATATCATCTACTGCCACTCAAATCCTCTTCCATTCCTTGGGAAATCTGCATCCAATTGACACCACATATTCTTCTCAAATCATCAGCCCATCGTCCACTCGGTCTACCTTGCATCCTCTCAGATACCATTCCAGTATTTGTCACGTCCATCTGCCATCCATTCTTCTCGCTATGTGTCCACTTCAACTTTTTTATATATTCCGCTATATCTGCCACTTGTAACCCATGCATTCCTCTTGCGATCTCTTCTCGTTATACAGAGCATACATCTTTCCATGCTTTTCTGTGTAACATTCTTGAATTTGGCATCCATACGTCATAACTGGTAGTACGCATTGGTCGTATGCCTTATTTTTAAAGCACTCCATCTTAGTTTTATATAAAGTATATAAAAAAGACATAATCGGAAGAAATTAAAAATTGTAACGAGGTCTTAAAATTTCATTAACCAGTATGTACTGTATGAAAAAAGTATTCATTTTATTGCTGTCGATCCTTTTATTACAACCAAATTATAATAAATATGTGTCGGTTATTATGATAGTGAAAAATATTGCTTACGTAAATATACATTTTAATTATAAAATAATTACTCCATACAATAATGTAATATTGTATCAAACGAATGAGTAGAAAAAGTGTATACATATTATAAATTGGTCGACTGAGAATAATGATAAATATTTATTTTAAACAATTGCGGATAGTAGCTTGAATTCTAAAGCATTAATGAAAGCGTGTTCTTTGAAAAATTATAATGAAAAATTAACTCTACACACTTGATTCTGAAAAAAAATGAGAATCCGCTAACGAAACGAACAAAATTCGCACTATGTACATACTTTGCAAACACATACATAATTGCTAAAATATTTTCAATCCTTTTTAAATTAAACCACACGCACATATGTACATACTGACAAATTCTATTAAACGCTCCACGCTTTTATAAAACGAAACGAATTCTCCAGTTTGGATAGATAGTTGTAAAATCCTGTGGAACGAAGTTAGCGGAATCCGCGCGCGCGTTAATCCGATTTGGCGAAAAGTTTCCAGCTACGTGGAACCCGCATCTCGTTCGGATCCCTCATCAGGATCCCACAGGACTAATTATCAAAGACCACAAGTGTAGCCAGATGGACCTCTGTCGTTAATATTTTGCTCCTTTTACAGTACTGTGTCGGACAAAGGGAGATAACGGCACCTGAAAGACCAATAGGCGAGTTTCAGCTGGCAAATTGGCGGGGAAAAGTATAAATTTCAAACTCGAAATCCAGTTTAACTGCCAGGCATAAGTGCATTGAATAACTTGCTATCAAAAGTTGCAAATGAAAGGAATAAATATAGTTTCTAAAGGTCCATTCGTACGGGCGAATTCAATGTGGTGCATTTTTTTTTGTATGTAATGTGTATTACAAAAGCAGATTGCGGTTCTGAATGTGAAAATTTCAAAATCGGTTAAATAAAATGTATATACAACTATTTTATAGTGTATGTTTGATTGAAATTGTACATACATATGTATATGTGTACAGAAGTTTAAATTCACGTACACTTAAAATTAGCACTTGTAATACGAAAACAAAAATGTTATTGAAATTATGTTGAAATAAATAAATGGTATAAGAAAGTGTCAAAAGCAGAAAAGAATTGAATGAATACAGAGTAGTAGAATTAAAATTAAACAAGGACAATTTTACGACGCAAAAAAAAGGTTTAACATGCACTCATTGCTTACAATACTATTATTTTTGACTGGTTGTAAAGAAGATGAAATAAATCGAAGAATGAAACTACATAGGATGGAGTGCTTTTGAAAGAATGTACATAGTTTTTAAATCCAACATTCCGCTATGCTTAAAAAAGAAGGCATACTGCCAGTTATGACGTATGGTTGTGAAACTTGGATGCTAAATTCAAGATTGTTACGCAAGATCTATCAAGATCGCACACAGAGAAGCATGGAAATATGTATGCTTGGTATAACAAGAAGAGATCGTAAGAGGAATACACGGTTAAGAAGTATGACCAAAGTAGTAGATATAGCGGAACGTGTGAAAAAGGTTGAAGTGGACATATAGCGGGAAGAATGGAATGGTATTCGAGAGGATGTGCAAGAAAGCAAGGTAGACCGAGTGGAAGATGAGCTGATGAATTGAAATGAATTTGTGGAGTCAAGTGGATGCAAATTGCTCAAGAAAGACGGGAATGGAAGATGATTGGCGAAGCCTTCATCCGGCAGGGGATGGTGAACGGCTGAAAATGATGATGATGATGATGATATTATATATATACAATAGCCGAAATCCGTCTGTATGTCTGTCTGTCTGCTGATAACGCTCGCTGAGGACAAATTTAAACATTACCTGTACAAGGGATCTTTACTCTGCTTTACCTACATACCTACCTACCTACCTACATTACCTACATTACCTACATATAGATGACGCTATAAAAACTATAATTTTTTTTTTTTACAAAATTATAATTATTATATACATATATAATAATTAATAATTATAATATAATAAAAATAAGGTATAAAAAAAAATTATCGACCTGGTTATTAATTAAATTATCGAAATTATCGATACCGTGCGATCAATTAGTGGGGATCTCTATTAAAAAAGCGTAATTTAAAATTCAGCTGGCGTTGATATTCAACGGGCTTACACTAGTGTATATAATATTTATAAATGACTCTCAATTCACAATTTTGTCTGAATGTTAACATTTTCCCGATTTAAATTGAACTTTTTTGATATTATAGCATTGAAAATTTCAGCAACTTTTTTCTTTGTTGATTATTTCAGAAACTACTATACATACAAGCTAGCTGAGTTGAATGTTTTTCATGTAAAACTTTTGTATATTACCTGATAATTTACAGTTTACGACACGCGCTCGTCTATACGACAAAATCAACATCAAAGCGAAAGCTCTTTAACGACTTTGTACATCACACAATACGCTATACACGGCATGAGAAAATTATTTAAGTATATTTTTTTCCTGGAAGTCATTATCAACGAAGCCTTTGAAATTGTAGTCGTCGCAAAGTGAAAATTAATACTTGATCGTCTACGTAGGGGTACGGGTTCGGTTCAAATTCGATAGAAATTTGTATTAATTTAGTATAAAACACAGTGTTTTAGTATAAAACATCGTCTGTGGACGTTTCGAGATTATTTCAATTTCCCGTCTCAGAGCAAACAATCAACGCAGACTTCAAATCAAACGAGCTTCTTCACTATTAATTAGTTGGAAAACGTCGACGTCTCTCATTCCCGTTCTATTTGCATTATTTGGTAATTTGTTTTTAAACTAAGGCTAACTTAGGTCCTTATAAGCTCTCGGTTATAGTCGCAGCAATTAAATGTATCGAGTTTTATCTCAATTGAAATTTAAAAATACAACAGATTCTATCTGAAATCCATACTATTTACTAATATACTATAATTTGAGATGGGTGATATAAAACGACGCGTTTATGTATGTATGGCCGTGTCATGAAGTCTAACACCCATGGTACATTGCTGAATCATCATTTTCAGCCGTTCACAATCCACTGCTGGATGGTAGACCTCTCCCTTCTTCTTCCATTCCTGTTTGTCTTGAGCAATCTCCATCCAGTTGAGTCCACATGTTCTTCTCAATTCATCAACCCATCGTTCTGCTTGCTTTTTTTCACATCCTATCGGATACCATTCCATTCTTCTCGCTATATGTCCAGCCTTTTTAACACGTTCCGCTATATCTGCCACTTTGGTCATACTTCTTACCGATGTATTTCTCTTACGATCTTTTCTGGTTATACCGAGCATACATCTTTCCGTTCCTGTCTGTCTCGAGCAATCTGCATCCAGTTGACTCCACACATTCATCTCAATTCTTCAGCCCATCACACACTCGTTCTACTATGCTTTCTTTCACATCCTCTCGGATACCATCCCAGTAATTCTCGCGTCAATCTTTTTCTCGCTGTGTCCACTCCAACTTTTTCACACGTTCCGCTATATCTGCCACCTTGGTCACGCTTCTCACCCATGTATTCCTCTTGCGATTTTTTTTCGCTATACCGAGCATATGTACATCTTTCAATGCTTCTTTGTGTGCACTGGATCTTGAATGTAACATCCGCGTTTCACATCCATGCGTCATAACTGGCAGTACGCATTGGTCGTATGCCTTACTTTTCAAGCATAGCCGAATGTTGGATTTAAAAACAATGTTCATTCTTTCAAAAGCATTCCATCATATTCACCAATTGTCCTAGCTAATAACTTGATCAAAATAAGTTTTATTTTTATGTAGTACTAGCTGACTCGACATGCGTTGCAATGCCCGATTCCGTTCCTGTTCCCGTTCCCGTTCCCGTTCCCGTTCCCGTTCCCGTTCCTAGTACGTTGTCTGACGCGTGAGCAGGCCCGTTCCCGTTCCCGTTTTTCCCCAATTTTTTTTTTCAGGAACCATCCCCGGCATGATCACAATAAGTCCTGAAAGTTTCATCGCGATTGGTTGAGTGGTTTAGGAGCCTATAAGAGAAAAAAAAAAAGATAGACAAACAGACTGACAATGATTTTTATATATATAGATGTACATATGTATGTATGTATGTATGTACATCAAACAGATTAACTTTTTGCGTATATTATAAGGTATTTTCTCACAGCACTTACTTCAACATACTCGACGCTTCCACTGTCGTCTCATTTCCAACACTAAAAAAACTTCACCCGTTTGATACTTCGATGCAAGTTTTTGTACATTCGATCCGTGAATTTGAGCCTAGATGCCTATATAAATAGGCATTCCTCGACTTACGCGAGCAATCCCCGACATACGACACACACACACGAGTACACAATACAGTCGGCAAAAAGCATACGTGCGAATCGAACAGACGACGCGAGAACCAGCGAGCTAGTCCCTCGAGAGGACGACAACTCGCACAATGGACAACTCTCAGATTGGGGGAAGCTGGGGGAGAAATGGATGGGTAGGAGTTTGGGTGAATAGGAAGTGGGTCTTTCTCGCACAAACACTTGCCACGACAAGCAGTACATCACGGCCAGTTGTCAGTTGTCAACCTGTGGTCCAACGAAGGGCTGGGAGGGTGGATTGAGGGAGTGGGATTCGAACCTAGGGGTACCCCTCACGCCGAAATTAATTGTGTGCCACTATCATCTGATTTATGTGCCAAGTATTGTTACGCCCCGGGTGATGAATTACGATCCTTGTTGCGACCGAGCTCGGTTTACGGCCAACTGTTCACGTTTTGTGCTCGCGCACATACACCAGTCCATTTTACATAAATAAACACATTTCGAGAGACACGCTATCGCAAAACGTCACATGCCTACTGTTGTGTGGATCTACATATGTATGCGCGTGACATAACCAATGCAGTAATGTGTCGTGCTTCGCGCTGGAATTTTCGAGGTCATCGCCATCCACGGCTGAATGAAGCAATCTCGACCAATCTGCGTCCATTTCCCAATTCATCAGTCCACCGTCCACTCGGTCTACTTTACCATTTCGGATACCATTCAAGTATTTCTCGCATCCATCTATGTATTCCACTTACCATCTCTTCTCCGTTATACCGAGCATACATCTTTCCATGCTTCTCTGTGTGCAGTGGATCTTGCGCAACATTCTTGAATTTAGCATCTACGATTCACATCCATACGTTATAACTGGCAGTACGCATTGGTCATAAATAGTTATCAACTACATATCTCAGATAACATTCCAGTATTTATCGCGTCCATCTGCTATCCATTCTTCTCGCTATATGTCCACTACAACTTTTTCACACGTTTCGCTATGTATGTATACCACTTCGGTCATACTTCTTACTCATGTATTCCACTTATATATATCTTCTTGTTATATCTTCTTGTTATATCTTCTTGTTATATCTTCTTGTTAATATCTTCTTGTTATATCTTCTTGTTATATCTTATTTTTATATCTTCTTGTTATATCTTCTTGTTATATCTTCTTGTTATATCTTCTTGTTATATCTTCATGTATTCCTTCATGTATTCATTCTTACTCATGTATTCCACTTACGATCTCTTCTTGTTATACCGAGCATACATTTTTCCATGCTTCTCTGTTTGCACTGGTTTGGTCGCATGCCTTCTTTTTTAAGCATAGCGGAATGTTCATTCTTCCAAAAGCCCTCCATCCTAGTTTCATTCTTCGTTTTATTTCTTCTTTACCACTGTTTTGGGCCATTCCAGCGACCTACATAAATATGTATGTCCTCAATCAATATTTATATCTTCGTTATTGATTTATCACACTTTAATATCAACGGCTCGCGCTTCGCGCTCTAACTGTTGCACTCCAAGGTCACTCTACATCTCTAACTTCCGCAGAGTTACTTCATGCTTTGCACTCGATATTTTTCCAACTTCAAGACCAACGCCTCGTGCTTCGCGTTTCAAAAGCAACGTTTCGCTTTTATCCTCCATTACATATGTACATACTATCTCAATGTCTCGTGGTTTATTATCGAACTTTTGCGATTCAAGGCCAACGTCTCGTGCTTCGCGCTTCTAGGTCACCCACTTGTGTGGTAGGTCACCCAATTTTTAATATTTCGCAATTCATTTCAACTTCAAAGCTAATTTTGTATACAAAATTGCTTTTACACTAACAATACAATTCAATGAGCGTACACACAAGTAGCGTTGTGCAAAGTTTTGCAATCACACGCGTCGAATCGATCGCAATAAACAAGTTTGATGGTACGTAACGAATATTGTCAACTGTATATTACAGGATTTTATTATTAGCTAATAGTAGAACCCCACTGTATTTAGTGCTTAGTGAGGAAAAAACATTTTCGATATTGAAAAAGTTTTCGCTCATTGTTACTGAGTGTTACGTCACAGTGTGCGTCCCATATCAATTTCTTACGATTCAAAATTTGCTCACAACTAGCTAGAGACGGGGACTAATCTCTTTAACATTCTCGTAAAACTTAAGCTGAGGGTTTTGTCCTCTTATTGCCCGTTTGTCCCGAGACTATAACGATTTGGGGAACGTCTCTGTAACGTTCTAAAGTGGCGAGTCAAGTCGCGAAACATGCGTAATTCGAAACGCAAATTGCCACCGTTACAATATGTTTATATGTAATATGAGTTGTTCCGCATCAAAAAGGGACTAAGTGCGGTTTTGCGACAATTTTAAATACGATCAAGTTAAACCACTATCAAAATAATGAATATTTTACTTACAAATATCAACGTTGAATTCGAATCGACTTTACATATGAAGCCTAACTGAAGCCAAATTGTCACTCAATTCTGTATTGTAAATTTGGTATGTATGTATGGTCAATTTATTTAAAACTCTTTTTTAATTGAGCCAGTCCATTCTGTATAGTCAATAGGAGTATATCATCATCAGCCGTTCACAATCCACTGCTGGATGAAGGCCTCTCCCCAATCCTCTTCCATAACCTGGCTGTCTTGGAGTAATCTGCATCCTCTTGACTTGATCCACACATTCTTCTCAATTCATCAACCCATCGTCCACTCGGTCTACATTGCTTTCTTTCACATCCTCTCGGATACCATTCCAGTATTTCTCGAGTCCATCTGCCATTCATTCAAACATTCTGCTATATCTGCCGCTTTTGTCATACGATCTCTTCACGTTATACCGAGCATACATCTTTCCACGCTTCTGTGTATGCACTGGATCTATCTAAATTGAGTAACATACATATAATGGTTCATGCTTATTATATCATTTACCGCCACTCCAATCCTCTTCCATTCCTTGGGCAATCTGCATCCAGTTGACTCCAAATATTCTTCTCAAATCATCAGCCCATCGTCCACTCGGTCTACCTTGCTTTTTTTTACATCCTCTCAGATACCATTCCAGTATTTCTCGCTTCCATCTACCATCCATATTTCTCGCAATATCTGGCAATTTGGTCATACTTTTTACCCATGTATTCCTCTTGCGATCTCTTTTTGTTATACCAAGCATACACCTTTTCATGCTTCTATGTGTGCACTGGATCTTACGTGGCATTATTGAGTTTAGCATCCACGTTTCGCATCCATACGTTATAACCGGCCGTATGCCTTATTTTTTAAGCACAGCGAAATGTTTGATTTAATTGAAATGTTTGATGTTCATACTTCCAAAAGCATTCCATCCTAGTTTTATTTCTTCTTAGAATATACATAATATATTACCCGATTTAGTACAGTACATTTTATTTAGTCAATCATAGCAACATATACGATACTAATACATATCTATTTGCAGCAATTTAGCAATATTAGTAACCAAAAATTGTAAATTCTCTAGACATTACACACAAGACGTAAGATATACCATTACCATACTCATTTATTTCAACATAACATCTGCCGAATTCAATTCGACAATACTTCCAATACGATTTTCATCATCGAACAAACACAACATCGCAAACAAAAAACCAGTCTTACGTAAAATGTATTTTTTTTTTGTTTTGACTCTACAGCTACCAGTCACTCTCTACTTGTATTACGTCGAGCGAAAGAATCTCTTCGGGGATATTATTTTAAGTAAAAATGTCCCAGTTATACGTATATATATATGTTTGGGGAGAGTCTCGGCTTGTTTTTAACAATGAAACATCATAAATTATATAAGGCAGACGGTTTGTGATGGGTCGCGGATCATTCATCTCCAGCCTACGCGAACTTGTACATACATATGTACATTACTATAACCCTCTACTAGAGTCCCACGTCAACCGTTCGAATAAATAAATTGTTCACCGGTGTGTAAGCAGTGCTACCCAGTTACTTTCTCTGTTTTTTTTTTTACTTCACCTCTTTTCCTACAGCTTCTTAGTCTTCAGTTTTCTTTTGGCTGGTGTGTTTGTTTGTTATTTATCGTGCAGAATCCCGTTGAGCGCGCGCACCACTCTAGCTATTACATTTCTCGCCTCGGTTCTATGTATTTATCGGGGCCAATTCTTCCACTGTGGCCTGCATCGTCAATTCTCCAGTCTGCAGAGCTTTCTAGATTTGTAATGTATATCTTAATATATAAAACACTTAAGTTTGTATGTATGTACGTATGGGTCATTCGTCAATTACCAGGCGTTGCTCGGGTGCGATTAATAGAAAACGACGAAGTACACACGATAGTAGATGTTTTCGGCAGATTTAAGTACGTACGTCCCCCCCCCCCCTAACCCCACCCCTCCACATCCCCGCATCCCTCCTTTATTACCCGGCTTTGCCCGGGGTGTAATTAATATAATGTAATTATAGTGTTTGTTTAGTAAATTATTTCGGGAGTCCAAAAAAGGGGCCGCCGGGGCTTGAGGGAGGTCTGGGGGGTAGTAAGGGGCCGGCATAGCCTTTAGGGAGCCCAAAAAAGGGGTCGCCGTGGTAAGAAGGACGGTTTGGGGGTTGGTAAGGGGCCAGTATAGCTTTTAGGGAGCCCAAAAAAGGGGCCGCCGGGCCTTGAGGGAGGTTTAGGGGGTGGTAAGGGGCCGGTATAGCTTTTAGGGAGCCCAAAAAAAGGGCCGCCAGGGCTTGAGGGGGGTCTGGGGGGTGGTGGGGGCCGGCATGGTTTTTTGGGAGTCCAAAAACGGGCCGCCGGGGTAGGAGGGTGGTCTGGTGGGGTGGTAAGGGGCCGGCATTGCTTTTCGGGAGTCCAAAAAAAAGGCCGCCGGGGTAAGAAGGAAGGTTTGCTGGTGGTAAGGGGCCGGCATTGCTTTTAGGAAGCCCATTAAAGGGGCCGCCGGGGCTTGAGGGGGGCCTGGGGGGGGGTGGTAGGGGCCGGCATGGCTTGAGGGAGTCCAAAATGGGGGCCGCCGGGGCTTGAGGGACGTCTGGGGGGTGGTTTGAGGGCCGGAATGGCTTTAAGGGGTATCAAAAGTTGAAAAAATCAAAAAAAAAAATTCAAAAAAAGTTCATAAGTTCAAAAAAGTTCCAAAAAAAGTCCAAAAAAAACTCGAAAAATCCTATAGTGACGTCATAGCGTTACTATACTCCCTAAAATCTATGCCGGCCCCTTACCACCCCCCCCCCCCCTCCTGCCCCGGCGGCCCCTTTTTTGGGCTCCCGAAATAATTTACTAAACAAACACTATATTACATTATAATAATTACACCCCGGGCAAAGCCGGGTAATAAAGCTAGTGATTTATAAAATGTTTAGCTCGCAGTATTCAAAAAATGTACGTCAGAAGAGTGAGGCCAAATGGTTAAGTATAGAATGTGAGATTATAAGATTCAATCTATTAGCAGTGTCAAAGTTGCCTATTAAATTTCTGCAAGTTCTGCTTATACATATGTATGTATGTATAAACTATATTAAAATTTGATCGTGTGTAATCGGATTATGCTAATTAAATCAACGTTTATTTTACATTAATTAATCATTGCTATCAAATGCTCAATCTGTTCTATAAAAATATATTCAAAAGAGTCAGCAATACTATAAAGAAAAACGTTTAAATTATAATTCCTTCTTGTGCCTACTTGTGATTGACGTAAATTGAGTAATATTTTCACGTGAATAAATTTAACATTTGTAGCTTTGTTCTTAAAAGGTCTAATTTTAAATACACATAGAGTAAAAGCTCAAAATTTAAACGTTGCATAATTATGTTGAATCAAACTATTTACATATATATGTACATATGTATTCAACAGTCACGTTGCATAACTCGTGCGCAAACAACCAAAGAGTTCAACTGAAGCTGCAAGATTTAATGACTTGCGCAATTTATCACAGAAATGACTACAACCACACCGAGAAAATGTGGGGGATGAGGTTGTGTTCTTCAGAGATTTTTCAACCACGTAACTGGGAATTTTCAGCTAAAATTCCACCCCTGGCATTAAAAACAAAACAAAAACCGGAACAGTTGGTGGCGTGATTGCCTCTCATTGTTCAGAACTCGTTGCACAGCAACTTTTTCAGCTGAAATAGCTTGCCAGAAGTCTTTCGCCCGACTGTTGTATCACATTATCTAGAATTCAATGCTGACAATCACGAACAAGTACATTGTGTTCGTTTGAAAGTATGCGAGACACACAGCGGATGATTTTTGAGTTTCTATAAATTGATTGTGTTTGTTCGATGATGAAAATCGTATTTGAAGAGTATTGTCGAATTGAATTCGGAAGGTGTTATGTTGAAATAAATGAGTATGGTAATGCTATATCTAACGTCTTGTATGTAATGTCTAGAGAATTTACAATTTTTGGTTACTAATATTGCTAAATTGCTGCAAATAGATATGTATTAGTATCGTATATGTTGCTATGATTGACTAAATAAAATGTACTGTACTAAAAGTCGGGTAATATATTATGTATATTCTAAGAAGAAATAAAACTAGGATGGAGTGCTTTTGGAAGAATGAACATAGTTTTAAATGCAACATTTCGTTATGCTTAAAAAATAAGACATACTGCCGGTTATGACGTATGGATGCGAAACGTGGATGCTACATTCAAGAATGTTACGTAAGATCCCAGTGCACACAGAGTAGTATGAAAAGGTGTATGCTTGGTATAACAAGAAAAGATCGCAATAGGAATACATGGGTAAAAAGTATGACCAAATTGATATTGTATGACCAGATATTGCGAGAAATATGGATGGTAGATGGAAGCGAGAAATACTGGAATGGTATACGAGAGGATGTGAAAGAAAGCAAGGTAGACCAAGTGGATGATGAGCTCGTTTGGGATCGTTTGAATGGGTTACTGTAGATAAGTAGGTATATATTTTAGAGATAGTTGATAGTTATTTATACCTAGGACAATTGGTGAATATGACTGGTTGTAGAGAAGACGAAATAAAACGAAGAATAAACTTTGTTTTTAAATTTAACATTCCGCTATGCTTAAAAAATAAGGCATACGACCCATGCGTACTGCCAGTTATGACGTATGGATGTGAAACGTGGATGCTAAATTCAAGAATGTTACGCAAGATTCAGTGCACACAGAGAAGGATGTGAAAGAAAGCAAGGTAGACCGAGTGGACGATAGGCTGATGAATTGAGAAGAATGTGTGGAATCAACTGGATGCAGATTGCTCAAGACAGACAGGAATGGAAGAGGATTATAGCGGTCTTCATCCAACAGTGGATGATGAATGGCTGAAAATGATGATTAATTTATTTAGTTCGATTTAGCAATGTACTATGGAATGTGACGGATAGCGTTGTATGATCTTATAGCAAATCGATCGAGTATGAGACTTAATGACACGGCCATACATAAATAAACGTGAGTGCAGCCAGAACGATGCCGTTTATATCATCCATCTCAAATCAGCAAGTTAATTAGTAAATAGTATGGATGCTGATTGTTCAAAACAGACAGGAGTGGAAGAGGATTGGAGAGGCCTTTATCCAGCAGTGGTTGGTGAACGACTGAATATGATGATGATGATAAATTGATTATTGAGTTATGCTCAAATAGCTCTTAGCTAGCCCATTATCGATCAATGGTTGTTTGTTATTAAAATATGAGTGGGTTAACAATAGCGGTAACGTTGAATCCCAAAACGAAAGAAGAAGTTAACTCGCGTACAAACCGTTTTAAAATTTGATTGTGACGCGCGTGCGAAATTTTCTCAATGGAATTTAAATTAAAAGCAAAAAAAAAAAACGGTAAAAATTCACAGAAAGAAAAATGTCAAATCGCTTAAAAAAAAAAGCGAACGAACGGGAAGGTGTTTTCCGTTTTGATTAAAACGCGAAGTAAAAAAAAAAAAAAAAAACGAAAATACCAGAGAGAAAAACGTAAATAATGTGTTCTGCGGAAAATTTAAGCGTTCCGCAAACGAAAACGGGAAATTAGTTAGTATTTTTTTTTGTTAAATATTTGCAATGGATTTTTTAATCTGATGGCAAATTAGAATATATCGCACATCGTGTGCAAAATATTGTTGATAAAAATCTAAATTTTCACCGCAGTGGAAGGAGGAAGCGAATTGTTGCAGATAAGAGGAGCGTGCAATTTTATGCATTTCCCGCATACCGTTAATTTTCCGGCCATTTGGGTCGTTTTTCTTTTTTTTCGTGCACTTTTATTTATTTTTTACATTCACGAAATGTGAATGAATTATTGCGACCGGAAGTAATGTTTTAACTTTTAGAAATAAATAATGTATCTGTTTTTACATTTTCCGTAGTTCTAATATTAATATTTTCTGATAATGAAATTTTGACTTCATAAACAGGAAATAAAATTTCACAAAGAATAAAAATCTAAATATACAACTTGTTGCATAAATTTTTTAATAATATAAATCCTTAGAAATTAATTATTATTACAGAAAAATCTTCAAAGAAATTGTGCATAAATTAGGACATTGCAACTAAAAACAGTTAAATATAGCATCCTCTTGAAGTAATTTAAATAAATCAAAAGATATCAAACTGACTCAAAATTAACTTTTCACATTGAATTTCAATACTTTTGAAGTTGACTAACCCAAAAAAAATTATAAACCATATGAAAATAGAAAATTTTGATAAAATAATACTCGTAATAATAATAAGCTTATAGGAGCTTGGGATTCACAATGAGAGTATCTAACCACTTTAAATCCATTGATACTGTGTCTCTGCTATACAATGCATTTGTGAGAAATCATCTGGAATTTGCTAAAACTACATACATACATACATATATGGAACTCATTGTACCAAGATTCCATTACTAAACTGGAAAAATAAATAAGAAGTTTCATGCGTACTCCATTTCCAAGTTTCGTCTTTCCACTTCTTCTTCCAATTCCCATGATTATGTCCCTCTGAAATCTACAGTGTCGGATTTCTGTTTTGTATTTAAACAATTAAATAATTTATCAGATAGCCTTTACTTGCTAAGTATGATCCTTCTCCATTGTTCCCCTAGATCTGTTAGAAATCCACCATTATTTCAATTGAATCATTGTTCTACTAATTATTCGCAAAACTCCTTCATTGATAGATCCTGTTCGTCATTCAATGAAATTCCTCACATATTGATCCTTTTTAATAATCATCTCACCATGTAATTTAAAATCTAACTTATTTTATCAAGTATTACTCCTAAATATTTAAAACTATACCTACATAATTTAACAAGTCGATTAATAAATAAACATGGGGTATCAATGGGTGCATAATTACATCCACACAATCACTTACCTCAAAACAAGTATGAATGTGAAATGTGGATGCTAAATTCAATTATGCTATGCAAGATCCAGTGCACACAGAGAAGCATGAAAACATGTATGTTTGGTATAACAAGAAGAGATCGCAAGAGGAATACATGGGTGAGAAGTATGACCAAAGTGGCAGATATAGCGGAATGTGTGAAAAAGTTGAAGTGGACACATAGCGAGAAGAATGGATGGCAGATGGACGCAATAAATACTCGAATGGTATTCCGAGAGGATGTGAAAGAAAGCAAGGTAGACCGAGTGGACGATGAGTTGATGAATTGAGATGCAGACTACCCAAAACACACAGGAATGGAAGATGATTAGGGAAGCCTACATCCAACAGTGGATGGTGAATATCAATGGGTGCATAATTAAATCCACACAATCACTTACCTCAAAACAAGTATGAATGTGAAATGTGGATGCTAAATTCAATAATGTTACGCAAGATCCAGTGCACACAGAGAAGCATGAAAACATGTATGTTTGGTATAACAAGAAGAGATCGCAAGAGGAATACATGGGTAAGAAGTATGACCAAAGTGGCAGATATAGCCGAATGTGTGAAAAAAGTTGAAGTGGACACATCCAGCGAGAAGAATGGATGGCAGATGGACGCAATAAATACTCGAATGGTATTCGAGAGGATGTGAAAAAGAGAGGATGTGAAAGAAAGCAAGGTAGACCGAGTGGACGATGAGTTGATGAATTGAGATGCAGACTACCCAAAACACACAGGAATGGAAGATGATTAGGGAAGCCTACATCCCCAACAGTGGATGGTGAATATCAATGGGTGCATAATTACATCCACACAATCACTTATTATACCTAAACGACCCGGAAAAACAAGTCTCGTTATAAAACGAACACACCCCAGTGTTATTCTCGTGCGAATTATTTAGATACCTGTGCAATTCGAACAATGTTACCCAAAGCCCCAAAGGTCTACGTGAAACCACCGGCCATCGATAGAGGCGAGCATTTTAACACGGTCTATACGTCTCGGAAACCCCACGGAAATTTATGGTCTATAAACAAAATTTTCAATAAAGGCCCCCAAGGCCCCCCGGAGACCTTTTTATTGGGGACCAGACCATCATCAATTGGAGATTGCTTATCTGCGGCTCGCTGCGAAAGGTATAAATATCTCACCCTCATCCCCCCACTAACCGTCGCATTTTAACCCCGCGCTTCTTCGATAGGCAACAACATTATACACAATTTCACTCTTTGTTCGTAGGTATTTGCAAAATTGTGAGGTTGTCGTTGTGGGGCTGCTGTAAGCCACAATGGAACGGCTTTATGTTATTACGTTGTGTGTGAACTAGCAAATATGTACGTACGATAAAATACAAGGAAATGTTGCTGTGAATAGTGTAGTAGTAGGTCTCTAGTGTGGCCATTGTTGTTAACAATGTGCCGTATTATATAATATGTGAAATGTTTCACGTAAATATAGTGTATTTAGCATGTGGAATTGTATCGGCGTGTGTAGGGTTTAATTTAATTTTTTTTTTTTTAACAAGGAAATGAAAATTTACTGTTGTGAAAGCTTGAATGTGTTCTTAATGAGCTATAAAAGTAGTGTGAATTCCATTCCTCAAATCCTTCAGTATTCAAATCCTCTTCCATTCCTGTCTGTCTTGAGCAATCTGCATCCTTTTGACTCCACACATTTTTCTCAATTCGTCAGCCCATCGTCCACTCGGTCTACCTTGCTTTCTTTCACATCCTCTCGGATACCATTCCAGTATTTCTCGCTTTGTGTGCCACTTTGGTCACTCTTCTCGTTATACCGAGCGTACATCTTTTCATGTATCTCTATGTGCACTGGATCTTGTGTAACATTCTTGAATTTAGCATCCACGTTTCACATCCATACGTCATAACAGGCAGTGCGCATTGGTCGTATGCTTTATTTTTCAAGCATAGCGGAATGCTGTTCATTCTTCCAAAAGCACTCCATCCTAGTTTTATTTCTTCTTCTTTACAACCAGTCATATTCACCAATTATCCTAAGTGTATACATTTATAACTATCAACTGTCTCTTTACAATATGCTTATCTACGGTGACTTGTACGTTTTGCGTGCAAAATTCATTAAACATAATTTTAGTTACATCTTTCCATGCTTCTCTGTGTGCATTGGATCTTGTGTAACATTATTGAATTTAGCATCCACGTTTCACATCCATACGTCATAACTGGCAGTGCGCATTGGTCGTATGCCTTATTTTTCAAGCATAGCGGAATGTTGGATTTAAAAACTATGTTGATTCTTCCAAAAGCACTCCATCCTAGTTTTATTTCTTCTTCTTTACAACCAGTCATATTCACCAATTGTCCTAAGTGTATACATACATATATAACTATCAGCTGTCTCTTTACAATATGCTTATCTACGGTGACTTGTACGTTTTGCGTGCAAAATTCATTAAACATAATTTTAGTTACATCTTTCCATGCTTCACTGTGTGTAACATTCCTGAATTTAGCATCCACGTTTCACATTCATCTAACATTATATATGTATACTTATATATATACATATGTATTTATTTAATTGTGGATATTGTAAATTTACAAAGTATACATATATGAATGTATACGTTGAATTTGAGAGTATAAAAGTATTTCTTATGTTTTAATTTATTTAATACACATACGCCTTTACAGACAGCGAAATCCTACAACTATGCAAAATTCATCAAAAATAATTGCATTAAGCTTTAAGCTTACAAACAATGTTCTAGATTGACATTCAAGTGAAATTAGAAAAGCCAGACAGACAACATTCAACAAAATGACAAAATGATTTTTTTATAAGCATTTGAAGTTTCACACATAAATTCAACTTCAATAAAAAATCAATATTGGAGTATTTTAATTGAACTAAAACATATTCAACACTACGTATCACACTTTCCATATCAAAACAAAAAAATGCCATATCGAATTTCCCACGTACAACAATTCAAAACAATATACATAATCCAAATTAGTACAAATTGGCATCAAAATATTTATATTTTAAACCGTTAAATATGGGGGTTAAATGTGGGTAGACCGCATTATACGGTCGTTTGCCGGTTAATTGTATTTATTATTGTTTCCCATTAAGCAAATCTTTTATCATAAATTAAATACGAAACTAAATTTCGCGACAATTAGCAGCACGTGTCGCGCGCGCCCCTATATGTTAATAGTGTCGAGTGAATTATGCGAATTTACGGTTCGAGCGTTTAATAATAATATCGTAAATACGTACGATACGTGTGTAACTGTGTATTATAAATTATCTTACAATATGTATACACAATCTGTGATTTAAACGAAACGCGACCAACACACGACTTTATCAAATAAAGTACATTGTAAATCGCGTGACGTGTGAATAGTGGAACTATGGTCATACTTTTTGTATGAATCAAATTTCACTTCCGGTTAGCGGAAACGTAAATTGTAAAATCAAGGCACACAAGTCTTTATTTTGTTGTTTTCAAAATTGTATTTACATACACGGTAATGTGAATTTTTCAAAGTCAAATAATACTATGCGTGCAATTCACAATCAAAATCTAAGAGTCATAATGGCTACCAGTTAAGATAACATTATCCAAAGTTTGAACGAATCATTATAAGTCACTATAGTGATATAGTCACGATTATAATATGCTATTTTTTTAAACAGCAGAATTAAGCAACGAAAGTATTAAAGTAGGCTTAAAAATTAATTTTAATAAAACTAAAATTATATTTAATGAATTTTGCACGTAATAGAGGATAGTTGATAGTTATTTATACCTAGGACAATAGGTTAACTTGACTGGATGTAAAGAAAAATAATGAAACTAGGATGGAGCGCTTTTAGAAGAATGAACATAGTTTTTAAATCCAACATTTCACTATGCATAAAAACAATGCGCACTGCCAGTTATGACGTATGGATGTAAAACATGGATGCTAAATTCAAGAATGTTACGTAAAATCCAGTTCACACAGAGGAGCATGTACAGACGTATGCTTGGTATAACGGAGAAGAGATCGTAAGTGGGATACATGGGTAAGAAGTATGACCAAAGTGGCAGATATAGCAGTACGTGTGAAAAAGTATCCGAGAAGATGTGAAAGAAAGCAAGGTAGACCGAGTAGAAGATGGGCTGATGAATTGAGAAGAATGTGTAGTGTCAAGTGGATGCAAAAACGTATGATAAAAACAACTTCTATGTAGTTTGTTCAGTTGAGTATTAAAATTATATTATAGTATTGTAGCGTTGTGAGACCGCGTGGCGATCCCGCCAAAATAGACCAATGGCGTTCTGATCGCCTACTATAAATAGAGGCACGATTGGCCTCAGAGAGCATTCTCGCTCAGGATGCTGGACCGAACGGACCGTTCGGCTCCAGTGGAATAAACCTCTTACAACCAACTTCGATCTTTCTCTCCGTTCACGGAACCACCCTTCCTGCCCACGCAACACTGGTGTCAGAATGGTCAAGACAAGAGGCAAGCAGGTGTCACCGGCGATCCAGGAGACACCACAAAGGAGCAGAATCGGGAGGAGGTCCGTCCAAACGGGTCAATTGCAGGGACAATGACTACACCGAGACGGACGGAAACTGTGGCACAGAGCGACTTACGTGCCGAATGGAGGAAGTCAAAAGCTGTTATCACAGCTAGTATCGGTTGAAAGACACGGGGGTCACAGTCGTTTTCACGATTGCTTCCCGAACAGTCGGTTGCATCGGTCACATCTGTTACGCAAGGGCTGGAAGCGATACCGTTATTTCAACATTCCGCAAATGACGCAGCACCCAAGGCCACCGAAGGGGAAGCGGTACCACTATTACGACATTCCACAGATGACGCATCACCGAAGGCCACCGACGTCACGGAGGAAGACTTCGGGACACGGATACGACATCGTATAGAATATCCAACATTCGACGGAACAGAGTCCTGGGAAGAATTTCTGGCCCGTTTTAAATTCACGGCAAAGCTGCATGATCATAAAAAAAAAAATCTTGCAATACGCTTGTGCTCCACAATGAGGTCAGCGGCAATGACCTACGTATGTCGTTTACCTGTGACGACACAGGAAAATTTCGAACAGCTGATCTTGAAATTAGCAACACGATACGGGAACCGCACGTCAGTATACGAGCATTTTGAGAAGGCGGTCGGAAACAAATGGAAGGCCAACACCGGTGAGGAGTTGACGACGCACGTAGACGCAATCACAAAACACGCCGAGTTGGCGTTCGCCGGGGTAGCATTGGCACCAGAAGCTTTGGAAGGTTCATTTTGTGTGCTTTCGTAAACACCATTACCGATGCAGATGTAAGAGCAGCTGTCGCATGTCTCGATCCAGCCGCTCTTCCAGAAGCCGTAAGAATCGCAGAGGCGGTCTACCAGTCGAAACTTTTCGCGCGCAATGCATCCAATGCTTCAAGTAATGTGCGGCAGCCTACCGTCACTACAGCTGCGGCCGGTGGCGCTACAGTCGCCGGTCGACCGGAGACATCTGGCGGACAGAAACCACGATACGCGAACACGAAGTTAACACGCACACCACCGCGACCATTTCACACCCCAGAATGCTGGAATTGCGGAAAGAAAGGTCACATCAGTCAGTATTGCCGACAAACAAAAAAACTCGACGACTCGTTGACGACAAGGACGACGAAAACGAATCAAGCGAAGCGGCGTCGGAAAACGAGCAGTGATCGGTCGAATACGGGCTCAACCGATCACTAAACGAACGAAAAGACCCGGAGTTAAAACAATCGGCACTCGCGGATCACCGCAAATAAAAGGAAAAATAGGCGGAATACCGTGTCATATGGTGTGTGACACCGGGTCAGAAATTACAGTTATAAACACGACCTTTTTTTTTCGCCCGAATTCCTTTCGACCGGTTTGAAGTCATAAAAGGGCGCTGTACAAAAGCACGTCAAGCATCGGACGCATACCTCCATATCAACAAATGGATACGCGTTAAAATCGAAACCCAAACCAAAACATTTACATGGGAAGTCGCAGTTGCAGCGATTCGCGACAGAGTGCTTTTAGGAGTGGATTTTTTTTTAAGGCATGCCAAGACGGACATATTGTTAACGGAGCCGGAAGTAGTAGTAACAATTCGGAGAACCATCCAAGAATCACCCCATCCGAAGTTAGCGGCGTTAATGGAAACCACAACCGATGATCTTCAACCGGATGTCCGGCAGCAGCTAGCCGAAATGTTGCAACAAAATGAAAAAAGCATTTGCGCGCGACCAAGACGACCATGGACGAACCAACATCGCGGTGCACACGATTAACGTAGGCGACGCCAGACCAATTAAACAGGCACCGAGAAGAAACACCGTTAGCCAAGAAAGGAGAAGTTCGCCAGCTGATCGAGGACCTTCAACGACGAGGCGTCATCGAACCAGCTTTCGGCCCATGGGCATCTCCCATTGTACTGGTAGATAAAAAAGACGGATCATCACGCCTGTGCGTGGACTATCGTCGTTTAAATGCAGTCACCAAGATTGACTCGCATCCCATCCCAAGGGTAGACGACACGCTCGATCAGTTGGCCGGGGCACGTTATTTCAGTACATTGGATTTACAGAGCGGCTATTGGCAGGTACCAGTGGCACCAGAGGACCGAGAGAAGACAGCCTTTGTAACAGAACACGGCCTGTTCCAGTTCAAAGTAATGCCGTTTGGACTGTGTAATGCACCTGCAACGTTCGTGCGATTGATGGAACAGGTCGTCGGGGATATGAAGAACAATGTGCTGGTGTATTTAGATGACATAATAATTCACAGCCAGACATTACAGCATCACATAGAGCAACTAGAAAAGTACTACGACGGGTACAGGCCGCTGGATTGAAGTTGAATGCCGACAAATGTAAAATCTTCAGCAAGGAAGTCGAGTTCCTGGGACATCGAGTGTCTCCCGAGGAATCACCACTGATCCACGAAAGATCCAAGATGTCAGAGACTGGGACGTCCCGAAAACAAAAAAACGCACATGAGGAGTTTTTTTAGGGCTAGCCACGTACTACAGGCGGCGTTTTGTACTCGATTTCGCTAAGATAGCGAAACCTCTACACAAGCTGACGGAGAAGGATACAGCGTTCGAGTGGACTCCGGAATGTCAAAAGGCATTCGACCTCTTGAAAGATGCGTTGATAACGGCCCCGGTAATGACACATCCACGACCCGATGGTCACTTTATCCTCGACACAGACGCCAGCCAGCACAGCATCGGAGCAGTATTATCCCAACTGCAGGAAGGGGAGGAGCGAGTTATCGGGTACTTCAGCAAAACGATGAGCAAGACGGAAACCAACTATTGCGTTACCCGGAAGGAACTACTTGCCTTGGTGAAAGCAGTACAGCATTTTCACCACTACCTGGCGGGGACTGCGTTCACCCTGAGAACAGACCACTCGGCGCTGACGTGGATGAGAATTTTTAAAAAACCAGAAGGACAACTTGCTCGATGGCTGGAGGTGCTAGGACAGTACAACCTAAACATCATCCACCGACCGGGACAAAACATGGCAATGCCGACGCATTATCACGAAGACCATGTCAAACGGACTGCCCGAAGTGTTCACGACTAGAAAGGCGAGACCAAGAAGCAGACCACGAAGAAGAAGAAGAAGCTACGGTAGCATTAGTGGGGATCAGACAGATGACATGATTGATGCGACAATTCAGAAAGTGATCGACTGGAAGCAGAACGGACAACGACCACCATGGGAGGAAGTGTCCGCCGAGGAGCCGAGGTCAAAATACTCTGGGCACAGTGGGATACACTCGAAGTGAAGGATGGCAAGCTTTATCGTTCCTGGGAAAGCAACTCCGGGAACCGACAAGTAAAGCAACTTGTACTGCCAAAGGAAAAAATCAAAGATATCCTGTGGGAATTCCACACCGCACCCACGGGTGGTCACTTCGGCATAAATAAAACGTACAAAATATTCGACAGAGATATTATTGGCCAACTTGTAGGGCCGATGTAACCCACTGGTGCGAACAATGTACGGAATGCGCGGCACACAATGGACCCCACCAGAGGAATAGGGGAGCACTGCGTCAATATATCTCTGGAGCACCCTTAGAGCGAATGGCTGTTGACATTCTTGGACCACTACCTGTCACTGAGCGAGGGAACCGGTACATCCTCGTCGCCATGGATTACTTCACCAAATGGCCAGAAGCGATCGCCCTTCCGAATCAAGAGGCTGAAACAGTGGCTGAAGCTCTAGTAAACCAAGTGTTCACCCGACTAGGTGTACCTGACGAATTACACTCAGATCAGGGTCGCAATTTTGAATCAAAATTGTTTCGCCAAACACTAAGTCTTATGGGGATACGAAAACGAGGACTACCCCTTATAGACCACAGTCAGACGGCATGGTGGAGAGGCTAAACCGGACGTTGTTAGCCCATTTAACCAAATTCGTGGCAAACCAACAGACGGAATGGGATTCATTCGTGCCACATTTCCTCATGGCATATAGAGCTGCGCAACATGATTCAACAGGAGCATCACCAGCTGCAATGATGTATGGTCGGGAGCTCCGCGTACCAGCCGACCTGATGTACGGAGGGCCCCCACCCGACAATGGGCCACAAGAACCACACCAACACACCACTCAGTTGATCGAGCGAATGGCAGAAGTTCATAGATTCGCCCGAACCCACCTACGAATGCAGCACAACCGCATGAAAGCACGGTACGACGTCCGTGCAACGGAGCCCCGTATGAAGAAGGCGACCGAGTGTGGTTGTACAATCCAGCCAGATACGTGGGACGCTCCCCAAAGCTGCAGTCCTTCTGGGAAGGACCATATCGGATTAATGAAACGGATCAGCGACGTCGTGTACCGCATCAGAAAAGAGTCTGGAAACTCTACACGCTGCGTAGTGGTACATTTTAGATCGATTGGCTCGATACAAAGCCACGACAAGTGAGACACAACAGTGATGTGTGCTAATTATGACTTTACTATTTGTTTATGTGTATTTGTTGAATTTGAACTAATTGTAAGGTTATTTTGTAATTGATTTGAACTACTTGTATATTTCCCACTACTGCTATAGTGCCGAGATTTATGTATGTGTTTAAGGCTACGTGTATATTTACTATTTTTTTTGTGTGTTTTGTTGTATTTGAGCTACTTGTAAGGTTATTTTATAATTGATTTGAACTACTTGTATATTTCGCACTATTGCTATACTGATAAATGGATACATATATGTATGTGTGTATGTCGATCGAGACGATCTCCTCTAAAGAGAGGGGCAATGTAGCGTTGTGAGACCGCGTGGCGATCCCGCCAAAATAGACCAATGGCGTTCTGATCGCCTACTATAAATAGAGGCACGATTGGCCTCAGAGAGCATTCTCGCTCAGGATGCTGGACCGAACGGACCGTTCGGCTCCAGTGGAATAAACCTCTTACAACCAACTTCGATCTTTCTCTCCGTTCACGGAACCACCCTTCCTGCCCACGCAACAGTATCTTTAAAATTACATAATATATTCACAATTCAAGTTCAAATCCTATATATGCGAAGCGTTTTCATCGCCAAATCTTTAGTCTTTTTGTATAAAATTCAATTAAAACTTCGAATGAGATGAAACAGCCTTTTGAAAAGTTCTTAACTCTAACCGAAATCAGATTAACGATCGAATTGTTTGCATATAGAACAATACATATGTACATTAGTCGAGGTTAAAAAACGAGACGATCGGTTAAGGTTAAAAATCCCCGTGACTCGAAAGTGCAAAAATTTGCATACTAGGCTAAATCGCAAATTCGTATGCACACCAGATTGTGCAACGACTCTTAACGTTTTATTTTATTTCAATGCAACTGCCGTATTTTCAATTTTTACCCCTTTTTTTCTTTCGACGCCATTGTTAATTAGCGACGAGCATGTACATACACTACGTACTTGCTCGCATCGCTTGCACTTGCAACGGAAGTTTCATCGGGAATTATCACACTTTATCGTCGAGTTTAATTTTTATTCAATACGTGTGGATGTATAGTTGTACAGTGTGAAGTCTTAAATTGTGTAGCATGTTCGTACAGTGATATATGTGTACAATAATTCACTCGTTCTCCAAGTCGAAGGTATGGGTCACGCCATGTTGACTTGATGGAGGTTGAGGCGATTCCTTCTATTTTTTTTTCATTTTTTTTTTCCTCGGCCCCTCTCTCTCTTTCTCTTTCTATTAATGGTACATTAAAGCCACGAAGATCCAGAGGAAAATTCGGCGTCGAAGAATTTCCCGGCAAATATTTTCCGGACGGGAAAACTTTACTACGAGTTTAAAGATCGCGCGCGCGAACTTTCCGTCCGATTTCATTATAAACTTTTTTTTAAAGAAACAATACAATAACTGTACATTTTGCTTTATCTCTATGTACAAAGTGTTGATACCTGAAATCGTTGAACTAACACATGAACTAAAACCAGTAGTCGGGAACCTTTTTCGAGCTAAGAGCCAAATTATTAACCTTGCAAAATTGTTAAGGTTGGGTACATATTATACATATTATCAACATATTATTTTCGGATTATATATTATATGTTACTCATTTATGAAAGGGATTTCTTTTAATGTTCGACAATTTATTACTAAAAGTTTTTTTTTACATATATAAACAGGATTCATTTAGATTTTTTGTATATAAATTTACATAAAATCAAAATGAATCCTATTTCCATAACTTGATGGCTATAAAAAGCTTTAAGATCGCTTTTCAGATTAAACTTTATAATAATTTTTAGTAATAAACTGTCGAACGTTAAGAAATATCATGAAAACAACTGATCTGTTACAGCTATCCATTAATTGATTATAAAATTATATCCTGCAGCTCCCAAACTTTACATTTTTACAAAGTTTTCCGTAATTTGGCCCTCAACTCGACAAAGGTTCCCGACCACTGAACTAGAGGTAGCAATTTACTCAAGTGGAAAAAATTCTCATATCAATAAGAGATTGCAAACTCAAACTATTAAATACTCATTGTTACCAAAAAAAAACTCATCCAAATCGGTCAACCGAAAGTAAAATTTTATTAAACTGTGCAACAAAAAAACTACCGAGACGGAGACTAGTCAATCTTTATTAAGTTTGACCCACTAAATCCGAATATTATAATTACATTTGTTGGCAAGCTCTTGTTTATGAGATATGAGCGTTTAAAACAATAGACAATTTTACCATTTTTTTTTAACATTGCAGTCTTTAACTCAAAATGTAGTAGTTTTGTGTACAAAATGAGTATTGAAACCAATAGTCACATGTTTTTTCTTTCGGATTTTTTCCTGGTGGTATTATGCGTTAAGATGGCCAGTTATTTTATTTTAACGCATTTATAAGGATTGATTCTCTATCATCATTTTCAGCCGTTCACCATCCACTGTTGGATGAACGCCTCTCCAATCCTCTTCCATTCCTGCCTGTCTTGAGCAATCTGCATCCACTTGACTCCACACATTCTTCTCAATTCATCAGCCCATCTTCCACACGATCTACCTTGCTTTCTTTCACATCCTCTCGGATACCATTCCAGTATTTCTCGCGTCTATCTACCATCCATTCATCTCATTCCGCTATATCTGCCACTTTGGTCACGCTTCTTAACCATGTATTTATTTTACGATCTCTTCTTGTTATACCAAGTATATGTCTTTCCATGCTTCTCTGTGTGCACTAGATCTATCGTAGCATTCTTTAATTTAGCGTCCAAGTTTCACATCCATACGTCATAACTGGCAGTGCGCATTGGTCGTATGACTTCTTTTTTAAAAACTATGTTAATTCTTCTAAAAGCGCTCCATCCTAGTTTCATTATTTTTCTTTACATCCAGTCAAGTTAACCTATTATCCTAGGTATAAATAAATAAATAAAATTCATTAAACATTAAATTTTTTTTTTTATTAAAATTAATTTTTTAAGCCTACTTTCATACTTTCGTTGCTTAATTCTGTCTATATTAGTATTTTTTTTTTTGTCTAAACGTACAAATTTGAGCTGTAGTAGCGTTTAGAGATAGTTATTATCAATTTTAATCCAAATTTTTCCATTTTCATTTCAGATCTGATCCCGAAAGCTTCGACTGCGATAAGAAAAGCGGCCGCACTTTGAAATTCCACCGGACAAAACATGTAGATTTGGAATTTCCACACCGTTGAGCTTTAGTGTATACGTTTCATATTAAACTCAAGCACCCAACGGCAGAGTAGGAAGCTGTAGTGGTAGTAAAAGCAGTGATGAGTGCCATAGTAATAATGTGAAATGCCAGTGGTGTAATGGGGACATGACAGCGAACGACGCGGTGTATGAGACCCATTATGATCCGAAGAAAGCTTTGAACGGTTCAGAAAAAGCTCACCAGCTCGAGGGTCGTTACGATTATCAACTGGATTCAACTAGCGGTAAGTCAATTACCTTATGTATGTATAAAAAGTAATGATTCGTGGTTTTATGTATGTGTGTGTGTTTGTAAATCCAATAAGGAATTTCCCAATTAATGGAGAATAACTTCGTTAGCGTTTATTGTTTGACTCGTTTCTCGTTCGGTAAACACATATAATAGTTTTTTTTTTATTATTATATGTACGCGAAATGCTGAAGAAAATGATAATAAAAGGCAATTCTATCTACGTTGTTTACTCCGATTTTATTAATTCGTATTTATTCTGGTTTATACGCAATATGAGTTACGTAATAAATATGTAATTATATTCTTGCTACGTTTAGTTCTTATTGTACGTATTGACTGTAGTTAGTAATAAATTGATTTGATGTTAAAAATATTGATGACTTCGATGTTACCCTTGAGTTGTATTTTTAAGTCGAGCTAAAATAGAATAGGTTCGATTTTAGACATAAAATAGAGGTATAGATTCTTAAGGGTTAAAAATTAATTTCATTAAAATCTGACCTGCAAATGAGTGGTGTTTAATTCAAATTAATATAAAGTTAAATTAACTTGCTTATCGTAGATTTTAGCCTAACCTCAGTTAATCTACTCTGATCTAATATATAAATATACATATATGTCTACTTAATTATTTCTGCAATGTCTTTTTCTTCCTTGTCTTAATTTATTCATTGGTTTTCGTCTATCTCTGTCTGTTTGTTTCATTGCACATAGTTTCACTATGCCACCAAACCTTACAGAGATCCTTTCTATGATCGTACGGGTCTTATATGTAGAGCATTTACATGAACAAAAAAAACCACACTTGAACCGTACGAGGTTTTATTTGTAAAACTTTGTAAGACTAAAGAAAAATGACAATAGAGTATTTTTAACTGAAATATTTAATATTCTGCTTAAAACAGAAGAAACCAATGCGTACTGCCAGTTATGATGTATGCGTGTGAAACTTGGATGCTAAATTCAAGAATGCTACGTAAGATCCAGTGCACACAGAGAAGCATGGAAATATGTATGCTTGGTATAACAAGAAGAGATCGTAAGAGGAATACACGGGTAAGAAGTATGACCAAAGTGGCAGATATAGCGGAACGTGTGAAAAAGGTTGAAGTGGACACATAGCGGGAAGAATGGAATGGTATTCGAGAGGATGTGAAAGAAAGCAAGGTAGACCGAGTGGAAGATGAGCTGATGAATTGAGAAGAATGTGTGGAGTCAAGTGGATGCAGATTGCTCAAGAAAGACAGGAATGGAAGATGATTGGCGAAGCCTTCATCCGGCAGGGGATGGTGAACGGCTGAAAATGATATATAATATTTATAAATGACTCTTTCAATTCGTTTGCGTTAAATGCTAAATTCGAGAATGTTACGCAAGATCCAGTGCACACAGAGAATCATGGAAAGATGTATATTTGGTATAACAAGAAGAGATCGTAAGAGGAATACATGGGTAAGAAGTATGACCAAAGTGGCAGATATAACGGAACGTGTGAAAAAGTTAAAGAATGGATGGCAGATGGATGCGAAAAATATTGGAATGGTATCCGAGAGGATGTAAAAGAAAGCAAGGTAGATTATTATCATTATTATACATATATATATATAATTTGCCCTATTCCGTCTGTCTGTGTGTCTGCTGATAACGCTCGCTGAGGTAACCTACTACAATTTGACAATATAATATTTCAATAGGCTCGCAACTTTGCTAAACTGCCACGTCGTTGTATTATAACCGCACCATCCTATGCAACAACTATAAAAACTATTAAATTTTATATTATTTTTCAGCGCGGGTAATGAGAACGCTCCGTTGATAATCAACGGGCTCACACTAGCAGTGTATAATAATCCAAATTTATATAAGCAACACACCTTTGGAAAACAACAATCGACAATAGTCACACAAATTCCAAGCCGAGTAAATAAAACATCCTGAACAAGTGTTCAATTGACAATGTTAAGTGTTCTGTGTATGAAACAGACTATATGAGTCGCCTAGTTCCAAATCCCGATAAGTCCTTAAAACTCACTTGTTCGCAAACGCGGTTTTTCTGCTACAGACTTATTTGCGTGATGGCGTTTAAACTCATTTAAATTTAATTTTGTTGATATTAAACAAAATATTGAGATTAGAAACATGGACTTATCGTTGTTTGTTTCTAAATATGGCTTTTATCAGCTTTTATCATAGTGCAATTGTCAGTTTTTGGAACTAACACTGATTTTCAATATTTTTTTACAGCGCACTTGGCGGTATTTGGAATAATTCAAGTATAAGGCATCGTTTGAAAACATTCTTAGATCCAGAAATTATTTTATCCTCGTTTTTTATATATTGTGGACTTATCGGGATTTGGAACTAGGCGACTCATATACACTTATTCATTACTACCTTTAAAGCACGTGTCGACTCTTATCCATTACTGGCTATAAAATATATGCATATCTAACGAGCTAAATTGGCTATTTGGACTTAAATCGTCTACGTTTCCGAAACGTGGTACACACACAGACTCTAGCAGTACGTTTTCGTCGTTTCGTGACCGCTGATTCTGACTGGAGCTTTATTAATTATTTGCTCGCATTAGTCCTCTACCCCTTTCCGGCACCTCAAAGTTCTCGTTGTGCTTTAAGCTCTTACCTCGTTAAGCTCAGATCTGTATACTATGTATGTATGTACATATGTATGTAGTGGGCATTAATTATTTGAGCGCGTTTACGCGCCTTCTCTTGTTACTTTAGTGATTTCGTTTAAAATATTCACACATGTCTTAAATCAACCCATAAACACAAAATAAAAAAATTGCATGTCAAGGACACAATCCCAATCAATGTATTTTCATGTAAAATAAGCCGAATAAAATAATAATAACAGTGGAAAAAAATCACATGTAAAAATACATTTTTTCATTGTTTGATCTGTACTGGACGTTTGTTTGAAACGATTTAAAAGTTTTTTAATACTCAATTTGAAAGATAAAATATTCATTATGAACCTTAAATTAACACATTTTTAGAAATTGATCGTATACAATGATAATAAGTTAAATTTTAAATTACACAGTGAGATGTTTATTAAAAAAAGTAGCGAAGAAAGTTGGATTATTGTGTAGATTAAGATAAAACCATCTAAAAATGCAAAGGTATTAGTTTACTAGTGTAAGCCCGTTGAACATCAACGCCCGCTGAATTTTTATTTTACTTTACTTACTATTTATATTATAATTATTAATTAGTATACCTACATATATAATAATTATAATTTTGTGAGTGATTTTGTAAAAATCAAAAAACAAAAAAAAATAATAGTTTTTCTAGTGCCATCTATGTATTATTAGCAGAGTCACGATCCCTTGTATAGGTAATGTTTAAAAAAAAAAAGACTAAATTGACAACTGGCGACAGCGGATAGCATAAGTGCGAGTCCTCTCGAGCTTGGGGTCCTGGTTCACACTCGTTCTGGTTTTTAAATTATTTTTCCTCAGCGAGCGTTATCAGCAGACAGACAGACGGATTTCGGCTATTATATAATAATAATGCAATTGTTCGTCCTCGTGTTGTATATTGTGGTTCATTTTTAAATTAAGTAAATAGGGTAATTAAAGATAGGGAGTATTTTAAAATGTCAATAGATTCACTAATGTAACATTTATGTTGAATTAATTGCATGTTAGTATATACGTATTTTTAAATTAGATACGAATTTATTACCAAAATATTTAACAAGAGGGAATAATATACATAGTAAGAATAAGTTAATAGTTTAGAATTTAAAATTATGTAGATCCAGGAGAATTATCTTGCCAGAAGTTCTCATAAATATAAATAAAATTGATAGATTCGTGGCAGCCTTAAAACAACACCTCTGTACAAGTGCTAGTAGATAATGAGTTTATTTTGTAATTAGCTTTTTTATGCTACCGTAAATAAATAAATAAATAGAAGATCGCGCGGTTTGAAACTCTAACAAATCAGCATTTTATAATCAGATTCGTGTTCTATTAAGAAAAGGTATACCTCGTGTGAAGTTTTGATTCGCGTATTCATCTATCAAAGCTAATAATGTCATTAAAATATCAAAAAAAAAAACCTATAATAAGAAACGGTATAATACCCAGATAGCGTGCTGTATAAAAAATATAATAAATAAATTATTTATTTATAAACAAATCAACGTTATCGCATATCGATAGAATAATCTCAAACGAGGGGGGGGGGGGCTACAAATCAAAACGACGAAAGTGCCTCTCAAAGTGTGGGAAGGGGAGTATCGCCTCAAGTAATGTCATTTATAGAATATGTCATAAATCAAAACGCGATACAAAGATTAATGACGTTGATTTCATAACCCATTAGCGTACGCGAGAGCCCTCGAAACTGATATTAATATATACAACCGAAATGTAAATTACTGGGGAAAAAAAAAAGTCACGAGATCAAAAGTACGCAATACGCTCTCGCGCATTGTTTCATAACGAATGACGCAATATAACCCGTCTCGTTTGAGTTTATTTATTGACCGGGGGTTTGGATCTGCCCAATCTCCCCCCTAACTCCGTACCCCTCATCTATCTCCCGTGTTTAACTCAATCGTCTACGTCATCATCATCATCATCATCATCATGTTCAGCCGTTCCTGTCTGTCTTAAGCAATCTGCGTCCACTTGACTCCACACATTCTTCTCAATTCATCAGCCCATCTTCCACTCAGTCTATCTTGCTGTCTTTCACATCCTCTCGGATACCATTGCAGTATTTCTCGCGTCCATCTGCCATTCAATCTTCTCGCTAATGTATCCACTTCAACTTTTTCACACGTTCCACTATATCTGCCACTTTGGTCATACTTCTTACCCATGTATTCCTCTTACGAACTTTTCTTGTTATACCAAGTGTATATCTTTCCATGCTTCTCTGTGTGCACTGGATCTTTCGTAGCACTCTTGAAGTTAGCGTCCAAGTTTCACATCCATACGTCATAACTGGCAGTACGCATTGGTCGTATACCTTATTTTTTAAGCATAGCGGAATGTTGGATTTAAAAACTATGTTGATTCATCCAAAAGCGCTCCTTTTTTTGTTTTATCTCTTCTTCTTTACATCCAGTGTCAATTCATCAGCCCATCGTCCACTCGGTCTACTTTGCTTTCTTTCACATCCTCTCGGATACCATTCTAGTATTTCTGGCGTGCATCTGCTTCAACTTTTTCACACGTTCCGGTATATCTGTCCCATTGGTCATAACTTCTTACCCATGTATTCCTCTTACGATATCTTCTCGTTATGGCGAGCATATGCACATATTTTCATCAGCTTTTCTCAATTCATCAGCCCATCGTCCACTCGGTCTACCTTGCTTTCTTTCACATCCTCTCGGATACCATTCCAGTATTTCTCGCGTTCATCTGCCATTCATAATTCTCGCTATGTGTCCACTTCAACTTTTTCACACGTTCCGCTATATCTGCCACTTTGGTCATACTTCTTACCCATGTATTCCTCTTCTCGTTATACCGAGCATACATCTTCCCATGCTTGTCTGTGTGCACTGGATCTAACGTAGCATCCGAGTTTCACATCCATGCGTCATAACTGGCAGTACGCATTGGTCGTATACCTTATTTAAAAACTATATTCATTCTTCCAAAAGCGCTCCATCCTAGTTTCATTATTTATCTTTACATCCAGTCAAGTTCACCAATTGTCCTAGGCATAAATAACTATCAACTGCAATATGATCATCTACTGTGACTACGCTTTGCGTGCAAAATTCATTAAACATTCATTTATAAGCCTAATTTCGTACTTTCGTTGCTTTGAGTCACGTGCATAGCTCAAGTGTCATGAAAAAAAGTCACAAGATCAAAAGTACGCAATACGCTCTCGCGCATTGTTTCACAACAAACGACGCAATATAACCCGTCTCGTTTGAGTTTATTTATTGACCATGGGTTTCAATCTGTCCCCTTTGTGTCACGCGGTCGTTCAAGTCTAATTCAATAATCCATAGCCCCAAACTCCGTACCCCTCATCTATCTTCCGATTTTAGCTGGTTCGTCGACGTAGCCTATTGTAAAAGAGACATATTAGCAATTTTCGACGAAAATATCCCTTTTTTTCGTCAGGCAATATCCATTTCCGTTAAAAAGCTACTATTTCTATATACTATGTATGTATGTATGTATGAACACACGTTGTATGTTTTTTTTTTATACTTTTAGCTATCGTCTAAAAAAAGGTCGAATTTGCACGGTCGACCGGAAACGCTCTTTTCGTATAACGTTAGCGTATCGCTGACGTGACGTGTGAACACTGTTGTGAATGATAAAATTCAAAAATAAATATTGTGTGTGCATAATATGTACATGAGTATATGTGAGTAGAATAAATAGAATGAAACTATGTAACTGTGCGTGTTTACATGAGAACGCAATGTATTTTTGGTACATTTTTGTAAGGCGCGAGTCACTTTAAATTTATACAGACCTTAAATTACCTAATTTAAACATAAACAAAGATTTTAAAGTAAGGAACCAATCGTTTGAATGGGTTACTGTAGGTAAGTTGGTATATTTTAGAGATAGTTGATAGTTATTTATACCTAGGACAATTGGTGAATTATGACTGGTTGTAGAGAAGACGAAATAAAACTAGGATGGAGTGCTTTTGGAAGAATAAACATTAAGCTTAATGCAATTATTTTTGATGAATTTGGCATAGTTGTAGGATTTCGCTGTCTGTAGAAGCGTATGTATATTAAATAAATTAAAACATAAGAAGTACTTTTATGCTCTCAAATTCAACGTATAGATACATATATGTTTACTTTGTAAATTTACAATATCCACAATTATATAAATACATATATACCTATATAGATAATATATAAAAATACATATATAATGTTAGATGAATGTGAAACGTGGATGCTAAATTCAGGAATGTTACACAAGATCCAATGCACACAGAGAAGCATGGAAAGATGTAACTAAAATTATGTTTAATGAATTTTGCACGCAAAACGTACAAGTCACCGTAGATTAGCATATTGTAAAGAGACAGTTGATAGTTACAATATATGTATACACTTAGGACAATTGGTGAATTATGACTGGTTGTAGAGAAGACGAAATAAAACTAGGATGGAGTGCTTTTGGAAGAATAAACATTGTTTTTAAATCCAACGTTCCGCTATGCTTAAAAAATAAGGCCAGTGCGTACTGCCAGTTATGACGTATGGATGTGAAACGTGGATGCTAAATTCAATAATGTTACGCAAGATTCAGTGCACACAGAGAAGGATGTGAAAAAAAGCAAGGTAGATTTGGAGAGGCCTTAATCCAACAGTGGATGGTGAACGGCTGAAAATGATGACGCTGATTAAAAGAAAGATGTAAATTTCTGTTTAAATTACATTACAGTACTGCAAAGGTACTTGCAGTCTTTTTGAAAATATGTTTTTGAATGAACTTTTGTGAAATTTACATTTGTTTGAACATGGGAATAATTTGATTTATTTTAATTGTTTCGAAAAGGTTCTGTATTTAGCTGTTGTTATAACAGTGACATAAGTTTTGCAATTTGAACGATATTTGTTATTTAAAATAGGTACTTTTATTTTCGCAAATGTATTGCCTTCAGAACGACCTTTTATTATAGTTTTACTACAATTCATACAATGCTATTATACCTCTTAATAATGACTATTTAAAGTTATTAACTATGCTGTGTACTACAACAAGTGTATCAAAATTATCAAAACGCAATTTTAAGCGGATTTCAACCACAATAATAGTGAATTCGTTGGATCTTAACCGATCTAAAACCATTGAGCAATATTCTAATTCAAATTAGCTCGTTCGGACTAAGTCAATTTTCGCCATTCGGATGCAACGAGAACATTCGCAATGGAAAATCGCATCATAGAATAAATAATAGGATTTAGTCCGTCACCGTCAAACTGTCATACATACTAACTAAATTCCATTAGATGTAGTAAATGCAAATTTTCAACAGCACATGCGCTCATTGGCTTCATAGAATGAAACCATTCGATCATACACACTCGTATGTACATACATATGTATGTACAATATACAAAATGGTCAAATCGTGTTCGTCAACTACATAGACAATGTCCAATTGCAGATGATCTGTCAAAATCCACATACCGGGCGCGTCAAGCTGTCAACCCATTCATCTCTATCGAAAGCCACTGAACGTATTTGACATGATGTTTTCGTTTTTCTCGAAATTCGCACTTGCATGCTTCCCTTTCGAAATTTCATCCGAGTTATATAATACATAATGATGTGCCATAAAAATGACATTTTTACCGACGTCATTTTTCTTCGTGTGCCCTTCATCCATAACCATAGCGTACGAACAAGCGATGGAAAGGGAAATCTCGTCGTTTCAACACAATAATAACATAAAGGTAAAATAAATAAATAAATAAAAATGAAAATATCGTACATGAGAAGCATACGAGTCAATTATTCTGATAGTGGAATTATTACGCTTTAATTAAGCCGCCGAAGAATGAAACTAGGATGGAGTGCATTTGGAAGAATGAGCATTGTTTTTAAATGCAACATTCCGCTATGCTGAAAAATTAAGGCATACGACCAATGAGTACTGCCAGTTATGACGTATAGATGTGAAACGTGGAGGATAAATTCAAGAATGTTACGCAAGATTCAGCGCACACAGAGATGCATGAAAAGATGTATGCTCGGTATAAGAGATCGTAGGAGGAATACATTTTTATTTATTTATTTTATATAATAATAGCTAATTCGCTAATTTAACTTACATCTATTACATATTTATAACAACTACATAAATCAAATACACATTATACACTATACTTATACATAACTACTATCTCTCACAGAGGTGTCTCCTCACACTTTTCAAGAATGCATCTATTGTCTTAGAAGACTTGATGCACTCCGGGAGGGCATTATACATTAAAACACCCCTGTGAAAAACACCACCAGCTGTCTTTGATTTCCTTACTCTACCTACAACTAGTTGGTTTTTATTTCTAGTAGAATAACTATGAATATCACTATTTCTAATGATATAATTCTTAAAATAACTTGGCAATAACTTATGATCTAACTTATAAACAAAAGACAATGTACTTAATTTTAAACAATTTCTAATACTCACCCATCCCAATTCATCTAACATATGTACTTCTAATACTGTTTAGCCTACCAACATTCAAAACACCTCTCATACATGGGTAAGAAGTTTGCAGTGATATGTAGTTGATAGTTATTTATACCTGTAACAATTGGTGAATATGACCGGATGTAAAAAAGAGTGCTTTTGGAAGAATGAACATTGTTTTTAAATGCAACATTCCGCAATGCTTAAAAATGAAGCCATACGACCCAGTGATTACTGTCAGTTATGACGTATGGATGTGAAACGTGGATGCTAAATTCAAGAATGTTACGCAAAATTCAGTGCACACAGACAAGTATGGAAAGATGTATACTCGGTATAACGACAAGAGATCGAAAGAGGAATACATGGGTAAGAAGCTTGTAGTGATATGTACATAGTTGATAGTTATTTATACCTATAACAATTGGTGAATATGACCGGATGTAAAGAAGAAGAAATAAAACGAAGAATAAAACTAGGATGGAGTGCTTTTGGAAGAATGAACATTGTTTTTAAATCCAACATTCCGCTATGCTTAATAAAGAAGGCATACGACCAGTGATTACTGTCAGTTATGACGTATGGATGTGAAACGTGGATACTAAATTCAAGAATGTTACGCAAAATCCAGTGCACACAGACAAGAGATCGTAAGAGGAATACATGGGTAAGAAGCATGACCAAAAGTGTGAAAAAGTTCACGTGGACACATAGCGATAGAATAGATGGCAGATGGACGCGAAAAATACTAGAAAGGTATCCGAGAGGATGTGAAAGAAAGCAAGGTAGATCGATCGGACGATGGGCTGATGAATTGATTAGAATGTGTGGAGTCAAGTGGATGCAGATTTCTCAAGACAGACAGGAATGGAAGAGGATTAGAGAGGCCTTCATCCAGCAGTGGATGGTGAACGGCTGAAAATGATGATGATGATGTCTGTTTGTCTGGTTGTTCAAGATTCAAGATGAAAAAATTATGAAAAAAAAACCTAAAAGGTTTAAATAATTTCTTCAAGTAATTATATTTAATTTAAAAATTCTTAGAATCATTCCAATCTTTCAAACCCTAAAGGTTCATATAATATAAAGTGAGCAAACGAACCCCACAGAGTTGTTAAACTTGATTCGTTTCAATCAAAACTTTAAAAGTGTGACCTGTGTCTGAATTTTCTTTATGGATGCCAATTTTTCCCGTTGCTGGAGAGTTTTCCGGCCGGCCAACTAATGCGAAAAATTCAAACGTGACTTTCCTCAACGCTTGATCGTGAGAAAGTAAAAGATTTTTTTGCACGAGACGAAAGGAAAATCTCCGGGTCAACACTTTTCCGAGCTGGCGATAGATAGATGGGATTGATTTTTATCTAACGCTAGTTTATTTTTCCGCTTTCGGCTGAAAGAATATCCACCGTGTGGAATTTTCAGCGCCTCGTATAAACGTGGATATTCTCAAACACGCCTCTAGATAGCTAGCCTTATACTTTATCCATTTACGAGACCAAATATGTATGTAGATTATATATGTAGATAAAATGAGTCTTTGGATTACATTTCAATTTAAAAAAAATTACATTTAAATTGTCTATATTATTTTATAAACATGCTTGAAAACAGAATCATAATTCCGTGTCGTTTCTTTGATTGAATATTAGTCTATTCAAAATTTGATAGAAAAAGTAGTAAAATTTCAATTTACATAGCCTTTGTATTTTCTAGTATCATTTTATTCTCTTCAATTTCAATTAAAAATCTAAAAACATCTTTTGCACAATATTTTACATAGTGTAAACCCGTTGAATATCAACGGAGTGGTTTCTCATCACCCGTACTGTGAGTGTTTTTTTGGGCGAGTATATTACGTATGTGTATTTAATAATTTTTTATAGTTTTTGTATAGAGATGGCGCTTTATAATATACAACAACGTAACAATTTAGCAAAGTCGCAAACTTGCTAACGATTTATACGTTCAAAATATAGGGAATCTCGTATTATTGGCGTTCCGGACCAGTGATCTCAAATCACACACGTTCTGGTTTTTAATTATTTACCTCGGCAAGCATCAGCAGACACACACACACACACACACACACACACACACACACACACACACACGCACAGACAGACGGAATAGGGTTATTATATGTATATATAATTATTAAAAATACTGGCCAGTTCTTAGAGCATTAGTTTCTTGAGTGAAGGTCTGGGACTTACTATTTGTATGTCGAAAGGTTTTGTCAGCGGCTTTCGACCTTAAATATCGTCATTGTCAAGAACTGAACATGTGCAAGTCAAGACTGGCTTGTTCCTATTAGAATATTCCAATTTATCCAAATTAGATGTAGGACGGTTCCTCAAATAGGCACCATTAAAAAAAACCTTTTTAACTACTAAATCATAGTGCGTTCCATTTCTCCCTTCCAGAATGCAATGGAAAACCACTGGAAAGTATTTTTCCCTAGTTACTTCACTTAAACACGGGGTAAATGGTAAACGCCCATGACACGTTTGACATTTTGTGAATTAATTGTATTGTGTATGGCGCCAGTAGCCAGATGCAAGTGAGGATAGATTCAAAGATCTCTCGCACCTAAAGTACGCCTACTCCCATCTAGAAGGCAATGGTTTCACTACTGGAGAGCATTTTTCCCTCATTACTTCACTATATGCTTAAAAAAGAAGGCATATACGACTAATGCGTACTGCCAGTTATGACGTATAGATATGAAACGTGGATGCTAAATTCAAGAATGTTACACAAGATCCAGTGCACACAGAGAAGCGTGGAGATATTTATGCCCGGTATAACGAGAAGAGATCGTAAGAGGAATACATGGGTAAGAAGCATGACAAAGGTGGCAGATATGGCGGAACGTGTGAAAAAGTTGACACATAGCGAGAAGAATGGATCGCCGAAATACTGGAGTGGTATCTGAGAGGATGTGAAAGAAAGCAAGGTAGACCGAGTGGACGATGGGCTGATGAATTGAGAAGAATATGTGGAGTCAAGTGGATAGATAGTTGAGGTTATTTATGTTATAGTTGATAGTTATTTATGCCTAGGACAATTGGTGAACTTGACTGGATGTAAAGATAAATAATGAAACTAGCATGGAGCGCTTTTGGAAGAGTGAACATAGTTTTTAAATACAACACTTCGTTATGCTTAAAAAATAAGGCATACGACCAATGCGTACTGCCAGTTATGACGTATGGATGTGAAACTTGAACGCTTAATTCAAGAATGTTACGTAAGATCCAGTGCACACAGAGAAGCATGGAAAGATGTATATTTCTTATAACAAGAAGAGATCGTAAGAGGAATACATGGGTAAGAAGCGTGACCAAGGTGGCAGATATATCGGAACGTGTTAAAAAGTTGAAGTGGACACATAGCGAGAATAATGGATTGCCAAAATACTGGAATGGTATCCGAGAGGATGTGAAAGAAAGCAAGTTAGACCGAGTAGACGATGGGATGATGAATTGAGAAGAATGTGCGGAGTCAAGTGGATGCAGATAAAAATGATTATAACCTCACTATAATAAACGGTAATTGTTTTGTCAACTAGTGAAGAGGCAAACCTTAATATCAAGTACTCCACATCCATATAATGACTCAAAATTTAATCAAATTGGATTTGTATGTTGACGGTAGATAAATAGCCTCAGCTCCACAAAATCACATACCTACATATGTACCTTGAATTACAACATCATGACTTCATGCTGCGTCTCATTGGAGTGGTTCAAGTCTGTTCTTGGACATGTTGAGCTCGAATTTCCAATTTCGTATTTCCAGACTATGAACCCTTTGTCGTTGGTTCGTTTTACGTATACGTATGTGAGTCGTCGTTCGATTTAATTAAATTACTCCATTCCTGTCTCCTGTACTATTTTCCAGCATCTTCCGGTTTGCAAGGGTTGTGCACTGAGAGTTTCAATCTGCATATTGAACGTGTCGACTTCTTATTTCGACTTCGCAGCCAACTATAACGTTGGAAACTGAATTCTCTCGTATAGATACACACTATATTAGAGTATAAGTGTGTGTTTATTTGGATAAAAATATTTTCCAGTGCGTGTGTGCTCGTCTTAAGTTAATTTTCGTAAACTGTATTGTTGAAATTTTACTACGTTTGATTGTATATTTTTTTTCATTATGCTTATACTCAAGCTGTATGTATTAACTTGAAAGCATACGGCATAGATCAGTGGTCGGGAACTGGCGGCTCCGGAGCCGCATGCGGCTCTTTGTATGAAAACCTGCAGCTCTCGCTCTCATCCAACGTTTTGCATTAAATACAAAATGTTTACACACAATTTACACAAGATCAAAATGAATCTCATTTCCACAATGTATGTACATCATAATTTTCAGCCGTTCACCATCCACTGCTGGATGAAGGCCTCTCCAATCCTCTTCCATTCCCGTCTGCCTTGGGCAATCGGCATCCGCTTGACTCCACACATTCTCCACTCGGATACCATGCTTCTGTGTGTGCACTGGATCTTACGTAGCATTCTTGAATTTAGCATCCAAGTTTCACATCCACACGTCATATCTGGCAGTTTTTTTGAATATATAATTCGAAAATAATATATTGCGGCTCCCAAACTTACCAATTTTGCAAGGTTTGGCTCTTAGCTCGAAAAAGGTTCCCGACCACTAAATTTTGCACACAAAACGTAATCACTGTAGATAATCATATTGTAGAGATAGTTGATAGTTATTTATACCAAGGACAATTGGTGAATATGACTGATTGTAAAGAACAAGAAATAAAACTAGGTTGGAGTGCTTTTGCAAGAATGAACATTGTTTTTAAATCCAAAATTCCGCTATGCTTAAAAAATAAGGCATACGACCAATGCGTACTGCCAGTTATGACGTATGGATGTTAAATTAAAAAAATCCAGTGCACATAGAGAAGCGTGGAAAGATCAGTATAAAGAGATCGTAAGATGGGTAAAAAGCATGAACAAGGTAGCCGATGGACCCCAGAACTACTGTAAAGGTATCCGAGAGGATGTGAAAGAATGCATGGTAGACCTGATGAATTGAGAAGAATGTGTGGAGTCAACTGGATGCAGATTTCTCAAGACAGACAGGAATGTAAGTGGATTGGAGAGGCATTCGTCCAGCAGTGGATGGCGAACGGCTGAAAATGATGATAAACTATGAATCATGCGATTTATTGTATGTAGTATAAATGACGCTAAAATGCGTCAACGGTTCAACGGCTCGAATATGCGCTATTAGATTTCCGGCTTATACAGTATTAACTATTCATAGAAATGCTACAAAAAATACGATTGAACATTAATTTTCTTCGTAGCATTATAAGATTCTAGTATAGCGTTCGTATAATTATTTTTCCTACATACATATGTAGAACTATGTACATCTTATACTGAAAATTTATACAGAGCAGGGAAATCGCGTAAAGGTGTCAACACACATATACATATATGTGTTGAAAAAAATGTTTGAAATTTCTTGGATGCGATAGAGTACGACGAAATTTCAATATAATACGTGCCATTGACGCGAGCGAATTCCGCTTATGGTTTTTTTTTCCGTCTTTCTACATTTTTTTTGCATTCAACTGTACGAATTTTCGCGGAAAATTGCTTTCGTACGCGTGTGCGTGTAGAAAAGTGAACGAACGAACAATAATTAATTATTTATGCATCGTTTCTATTCCGCGACGCCTTTTGATGTTACTCAAAGGAGTGCGCGTTTTTTTTACCATTATTTTTGTTTGATGCTGTGCTTAATTTATTTCGTAATTCAATTGAAACGCACCTCGCATTAAAATTTCACAATCGCACAGTTAAATTTTTATTCTAAACGATCGTAATTAATAATTTGATATTAAAAATGAAACCGACCCCCCCCCGCGGGTAATTAAATTTACATAGACGTTTAAACGAATTTGACTATTTTTTCTTATCGAAAGTTAGGATCTATGCGAAAATAAATTCATATGTATATTTATGCATTGCGTGTGTGCCAGTTTGTGCATTGTGAGAAATAAATTTTGCCGAAACTGTGAGCTTATTTGTATGTATTTGGCATAATTGCGATTTGCCGTTGTAATTTAGATGGAACGTGACGAAATTTGAACGCGAAATTATACAAAGAACTAACATGACTGAGAAAGTATTGATAATATATTGAAATGTACGAATTTCAGGTATTTAATCAGCTTAAATTGAAATATTGTCAGTGTAAATAATTACAATCAGTATGAAGATCATCTGTTATCGTAGAGATTGACTGTTTTTAAAGTAATGTAACCGTTAAAAGTTAATTTTTATATACCGTATACATTACAAAGTTCGTCAAATGATTATTTTTGTAAAGAAACTGAACTAAATTAAACAGTTTTGATCCCTAAAGATTAATAAAACGTATGAATATCGGCATATTGCATATTGCATCGGCATATTTTACATACAATACTTTAAAAAAAAAGGTATACGACCAATGCGTACTGCCAGTTATGACGTATGGATGTGAAGCGTGGATGCTAAATTCAAGAATGTTACGCAAGATATAGTGCACGCAGAGAAGCATGGAATAATCATACTATGCTCGGTATAACAATATGAGATCCAAGAGAAATACATGGGTAAGAGGCACAAACCAAGGTGGTAGATGGACGCCAAAAATACTGGAATAATATCCGAGAGGATGTGAAAGAAAGGAAGGTAGACCGAGTGGAAGATGGGCTGATTAATTGAGAAGAATGTATGGAGTCAAGTGAACGGCTCAAAATGATGATGAATTTACAATCATATATACAAAACGTGTATTGTTGACACATTTCATATCAAAGCCTTATATTTGAGTTTAATAAAAACCATTTATGAATACATTACATTATAGTACACTTTTTACTTTGCGAGTAATTTGAGTCTAGACTGGTTGCGTTTCTTTTCAAACATTGATGAATACCGAAAACACTATAAATTATATCAAAACTAACTTTATTACCCGGCTTTGCCCGGGGTGTAATTAATATAATGTAATATAGTGTTTGTTTAGTAAAAAAAGGGCCGCCGGGGCAGGAGGGGGGTCTGGGGGTGGTAAGGGGCCGGTATAGATTTTAGGGAGTATAGTAACGCTATGACGTCACTATAGGATTTTTTGGAGTTTTTTTCGTTTTTTTGGATTTTTCCAACTTTTTTTTGGACTTTTTTTGGAACTTTTTTGAACTTATGAACTTTTTTTGAATTTTTTTTTTTGATTTTTTCAACTTTTGATACCCCCTAAAGCCATTCCGGCCCTCAAACCACCCCCCAGACGTCCCTCAAGCCCCGGCGGCCCCCTACCACCTCCCAGACCCCCCTCAAGCCCCGGCGACCCTTTAATGGGCTCCCTAAAAGTTATGCCGGCCCCTTACCACCCCCAGACCCCCCTTCTATCCCGGCGACCCTTTTTTGGACTCCCGAAAAGCAATGCCGGCCCCTTACTACCCCTAAGACGCCCCTCCTGCCCCGGCGGCCCCTTCTTGGACTCCCGAAAAGCAATGCCGGCCCCTTACTACCCCTAAGACGCCCCTCCTGCCCCGGCGGCCCCTTTTTGGGCTCCCGACACACTATCTGCTTAAATCTACTTAAATCTGCCGAAAACATCTACTATCGTGTGGACTTCGTCGTTTCTATTAATCTGCGCCCGAGCAACGCCTGGTAATTGACGAATGACCCATACGTACATTTTATACATTAGATTAACTGTATTTATTTTTGGTTGCTCGTTTTAATATCAAGAACATTTTTTGAGTGTATTTCAAACATGCTACATTTCAGTATGTGGACTTTTCAGTTTCCGGGTAATTTGTTGCGGTTGCGTTTCTTTTCGAACGTAATTCAAACCCGTTGCGTTTACGTCGATGATAAATTATTTCACAACGGACATTATTTACGGCATATTGCTGTATATTGTGCACTGAAATCACGTGTCTGCAGTCGTAAACGCAAACGTGTACACGACGATCGTTTTAAAATGATAAATAGCATTTCAAGTGCAGTGCACTTGGTGGGGTTCGATTTAATGCAAGTTAGGTACTGGGAATTGGTCGTAGTTCTGTACAAATATTTGCACGGTATTCCATTTCCGCTCAAATACCAACAATAAATACCATACGTTGAAAATGCATAGAGTCCTAACTCACCTCTTGTACAAATTGTGCTATGCGTATATTTTAACATATTCAAGTTATGTATGTTGGGCTTTTATAGTTTTCAGTGTTCCAATGTACGTATATTATACTATTTATGGAGAATGGGGTATAGGATGTTGGACTGGGAATTCTTTTTGCGTCTCCTTCGACACAAAGGACTCGAAACTGGAAAGGAAAAAAAACTGTCGACGAATATGGAAAGTCATATCCTGATGTATGTAGTTAAAAAAATTTACTATTTTATTAAATTAACTCTATGTTTCAACTCTTGAGATGGCTTGTGCAAATTTTCGTGTTTGTACAGTGTCATTCAATTGTTGAAAAATTAAAATAAAGTTAAAATAAATAATTGGATTAGAATTAAGGCGAATGATATTAATTCGTAATAAATTCAATCAAAATAAACATAATTCAAATAATCTTCATGTCAACATTTATATTGTATTGTAAGTTTTGAGGAAATATATTTTATTCTTAATTTTTTTTTTGGGAAATATGCGCTAATAGCTTCAATGAACCATTTTGATGGATAGATAAAAAGTGACGATTTTGCATTAAAAATAAATCTAATCAACGATTCGGACATTTGTTCTTTTTTTTTATCCAAGTTATATAAAATTTTGATATTATTTTCATTGTATGTATGTTGGATTGATTATGATAAATGATGTTTAATTACATATATATACATATTGTAGAGATAGTTGATATTTATTTGTACCAAGAACAATTAGTGAATATGACCGGATGTGAAGAAGAATAAATGAAACTAGGATGGAGAACTTTTGGAAGAATGAACATAGTTTTCAAATCAAATAATCCGCTATGCTTAAAAAATGAGGCATACGATTAATGCGTACTGCCAGTTATGACGAATGAATGCTACGTAAGATCCAGTGCACACAGAGAAGCATGGAAAGATGTATGCTCGCTATAACAAGAAGAGATCGTAAGAGGAATACATGGATAAGAAGTATGACCAAAGTGGCAGATATAGCGGAACGTGTGAAAAAGTTGAAGTGGACACATAGCGAGAAATGCGGGAATGGTATCCGAGAGGATGTGAAAGAAAGCAAGGTAGACCGAGTGGACGATGGGCTGATGAATTGAGAAGAATGAGTCAAGTGGATGCAGATTGCTCAATACATACTTAATTCTGATTAAGTAAATAGTTCAATTGAATGTTTTATTGAATCTGGGAACTTTTTGATTACACCTCGTATATTTCGCTCATATTGACAACCAATAGGGTTGTCTGCTGGTGGCATTGTTCGCGGAAACGTGCAGTGGAAAATAAAGCACCGGCTCGTTAACGGCTAACGGTATTGTGTACCTTTTCCTGTGCACCTCTCGTTTTTTTTATAATATACAAATAAATCGAAAAAAGGCAGTGGTAGCCCACCTTTTGTTGTGGATATACCGTGTATACAATTTAAACTCTAAAAACGAACGTACAGGGCAAAAAAACAAGCGAACGCACGGTGGGCCAAAATCAATCACCCTATTTGGTTAGCTTATATGTAATTTTTTAAATCATTCAACAAAATTTAAAATTGACACATTCAAATAATAGTTGATTTAAAAAAAATACATTATGTAAATGAAATACTTTACAGCTTGTTGTTGGAGCAAATTGCAAAATTTTCAACTTGCGTAAAATTCAAAGGCAACGATGAATTTATACATCAAAGAGTTTTCACATGGATGTAAATGGGAATTGAAAAACTACTACCTGTCCTAACTTGTTTTCCCATACGTACGTCGATTGTTAACTTTTTTTTTTCTTTTTTTTACCCCCATTTGCAGTGCCATTGTGCGAAAATATTAAATTTCGATTCGAATCACACGGATGCAAAGCAAAAGCGCCGGAAAATACCGCTCCATTGTAATGAATGTGAAGAATTGAAAAATCGCATACAAACAAAAAAAAACAGACTCAACAATTCGTTGTGTGAAACATTGAACGTTATATAAAAGTAGATTCTTGTCTGTATATTTGTTCCTTATACATACATTTCTTCACAAAGTCCACTTCCTATGATCCTGCAGGTCTTATATAATTTTATGGTAGCACTAGGGTATATGTACATATGTATGTATGTATATAAAAATGGATTTTTGTACTTAGGTCTGTCTGTTAACAGACAGTTAGCTGCTAGTATTATTTCGATTACACCCGCTATTGACAAATAGCCAGATAGTCAGTATAACCAGTTCAGAGAAAAGCAGCATACATACTACAAAAAAATGTCGAGGTCGAATTTTCGCACGATCACAATATGAAGCTTGTTATATTTACAACTATGTACAATAGTATCTATGTATCATCGTCATCATCATTTTCAGCCGTTCACCGTCCATTGCATGGATGAAGGCCTCTCCAATCCTCTTCCGTTCCTGTCTGTCTTGAACAATCTGCATCCAGTTGACTCCACACATTCTGCTCAATTCATCAGCCCATCGTCCACTCGGTCTAACTTGCTTTCTTTCACATACTCTCGGATAACATGATACCACGTTAGGTATACCGAGCAAACATCTTTCCATGCTTCTCTGTGTACACTGGATACTACTTAGCATTCTTGAGCTTAGCATCCAAGTTTCACATCCATACGTCATAACTGACAGTACGCATTTCCTTCTTTTTTAAACATAGCGGAATGTTGCATTTAAAAACTATGTTCATTTTTCACAAGCACTCCATCCTAGTTTCATTCTTCGATTTATTTCTTCTTCTTTACATCCGGTCATATTCACCAATCCTCTTCTATTCCTGTCTGTCTTAAACAATCTGCATCCATTTGACTCCACACATTATACTCAATTCATCAACCCATCGTCCACTCGGTCTACCTTGCTTTCTTTCACATCCTCTCGGATACCATTCCTGTATTTCTCGCATCCATCCACCATCCATTCTTGTCGCTATGTGTCCACTACAACTTTTACACACGTTCCGTTCGAGCATCTTTCCATGCTGCTCTGTGTGCACTGGATCATACGTAGTTCCCAGATTCAATAAAACAAGATATTAAAACATTCAATTGAACTATTTACTTAATCAGAATTAAGTATGTATTGAGCAATCTGCATCCACTTGACTCATTCTTCTCAATTCATCAGCCCATCGTCCACTCGGTAAACCTTGCTTTCTTTCACATCCTCTTGGATACCATTCCAGCATTTCTCGCGTCCATTCATTCTTCTCGCTATGTGTCGACTTCAACTTTTTTACACGTTCCGCTACATCTGCCACTTTGGTCATACTTCTTATCCATTTATTCCTCTTACGATATTTTCTTGTTATACCGAGCATACATCTTTCCATGCTTCTCTGTGTGCACTGGATCTTGCGTAACATTCTTGAAGTTGGCATCCACGTCATAACTGGCAGTACGCATTGATCTTATGCCTTAATCACAGCAGAATGTTAGATAATAAAAGAAATGTCCATTCTTCCAAAAGCACTCCATCCTAGTTTCATTATTCTTTACAACCAGTCATATTCACCAATTGTCCTAGATATAAATAACTATCAATATGATTATCTACAATGGTTACGTTTTGTTCTATATATGTATGTATATATATATATATATATATACACGAAATGTACTCGTAGACGTAGGTACATATGCAATTACACATATATTGAACCCATGCTCGTGTAACTTTAGCAAATTATTGCGAATTGATTCATTATTAGGCCGATTCCATACGTGACGCTCCAGCCGAGCGTATGTTACCCCCATGCTGTTACGTTACGCCACAGTATACCCACTACATAGTACCCGGAATGAGCTTTGTCGAGTTTACGATTATGACCCGCCGTGCCCTACGTGACATCTACGTTACGGCCAAGATTTCCGGGAAACGGAAGTTGAACTCGCAAAATAATCTAAAGGTTTATTTAGCTTACTCTAATAGAAGTCTAGTTAGGTTGGCGAACCTTACGACGATGACTTGCACCGGAAGTGGAGACGAAAAGCGCGCCATTGTGTTTAGTTTTGCGTTTGAAAATTTGTGGAAACTTTTCAACGAAGGTGAATCCCCGTAAACTCTATTTATTTATTTATTTATTTGACGCCTAAAAAGGCTTTTACAAGAAATAATATAAACAAAAAAAGATAAGAATACAAGAGTAATGTATGTACATATGTATAAATAGAAACAAAAATATAAAAAAAATGACTATAAGAACAGTAAAATTTAATTGAACTGAGAAGAGAAACTTCTCAAAGAAAGCAGCTTTACCAAATGAATGCTCATGCAGAAATAATCCAAAAGATTCCCATACTCATTGCCGGTCCGAATCAACCTAGGAATTACCTTCATCAACAAACAATAATTGAGATCGTGTAAAACGTGCGGGAACCTTTGAACGTAAAATTGACTCAACAAGAGCAGGACAATCAATTAGAGAATTTACAATTTTATAAAAGAACATTCACAACTCTTCTATCAGATAATTTATGAATTTTCAAACTAAGTAAAAGAGAGTCATAACAGTTAAAATGAAGGCATACTGCCAGTTATGACGTATGGGTGTAAAACGTGGATGCTAAATTCAATAATGTTACGCAAGATCCAGTGCACACAGATATGTTTGGTATAACAAGAAGAGATCGTAAATGGAATATATGGGTGAGAAGTATGACCAAGGTGGCAGATATAGCGGAACGTGTGAAAAAGTTGAAGTGGCATAGCGAGAAGAATGAGTGGCAGATGGATGCTAGAAATACTGTAATGGTATCCGAGAAAGAAGGCAAAGTAAACCGATTGGAAGATGGGCTGATGTAATGAGAAGAATGTGTGGAGTCGACTGGATACAGATAGCTAAAAACGGACAGGAATGGACGAGGATTGGAGCGGTTTTCATCCAGCAGTGGATGGTGAACGGATGAAAATGATGATGGTATTTTTGTTTGCATTAACATACATATATACTTATTTTTGGCATTTTGTGTACTTTAACATATGTATTAAAAAGTTTAATACGTCTGTAGGAAAAGAATATTATTAGTGTGACCTTGGATTATTGTTTTAAGGAAACTATTTAAAATTAAATTGGACTAGAATTGACTTTAGATTTTGTTATCAGTACAATATGTACAGGAAAATTTTTATAATTCCATACCATACAATTTACTTAGAAGAAATTTGTTACACACACTCATAGAGCTTACTAATTACTATGATGAAAAATTAAACGTACGATATCTTTTACTAATACGTCAAATGTAATTTATTTATTTATTTACGTAACCAATAGCTTATAGTGTACAATATAAAATATAAATCCAAAATAATATTAATTTCACACAATACACTACAGCCAAAATAGTTACAAACGAACAACAGATCAAAACAAGAAAGGAACCTATGTAGGAGTTAGGGCTGGAAAGGAATTTAAGTAAAGATAATCTAAAGGACAGCAAATAATAGAGAAAAGGATCAATATGTACATATGTATGCACAGGGAAATTTTTATAATTACACACAACCCTTACTAATTACAATGATGAAAATGACGTAATCAAACCTGGAAATGGAGTACGTATGGAATATCTTATTAATTTTTTCCAATTTATTAATGGAATCTTGGTAAAACGGGTTCCATATACATACATAGTATATATCTTAAGACATTTTATACAACGCTGGTTTTATACTCACACTAACTGTCGACCGTCAATTAATCATGCGATCCAAAAACTATATTTATTCATCGTTTCAAATAACCCATTTAGAACTGAATGCAGCGGATAAAGTAAATGCAAACGTTCGGAAGAAGAAAATGCACGGAAAGCGCGAGCGTTCGGAAAAATGCATCTCGGCATTTTGTTTATACGGCATATTACAAGGATAGTGCAGCGTTATTCCTTCGTCGAGGACGATGTTTTAAAGCACTTTCGAGATGAAGGAGAGAGAGAGAGAGAAAAAGCTCCAGAACCCACCCCAGAACCCCTTACCTCTAACTCCTAAGAACCCCCCCATTTGCAGCGTTGAAGCCTTTCAAAAAGGAATAAATCTCGTACCCCCGCGGTTCGAAATTGCTTCGCGTCGTCGGTCGTCTAGTTTGCCTCTTTTATTTATTCTTTACTAAAGGAGGGTTGGGAGAAGGGGATAAGGGTAGGTTTGGTAGGAATATAACTTTACAATTTCGAAAGTCGAGAATGCACCGAACAACAATGGCTCGACAAGAGGAGCCGTTGAAAAAGCAGACGAAGAATTGCGGTACGGTTCTGCGTGGCAGTTTGAGTTTTGAATTTTGTACTTACAGGGTGGACATAAAAAAATTATACCCGTGATTAAAAAAATTAGTCTCCGAAGCAAGTAGCACTTTTGTAGTTCTTGTCCAAACGGATAACTGCATTGTGCAACAAAAAAAGAACTACCGGTGCGGAGACTAGTCAATCTTTACTAAGTTTGACCCACTGAATCCGAATATAATATGAAATTCGTTGGTTAGCTCTTGTTTGTGAGATTATTTGTTACAGCTATCCATTTCATTGAATATAGGTATCATTCAAAAATTATATGCTGCTAATTTGTAATTTGGCTCTTAGCTCGACAAAGAATCCCGATCACTGAACTAGAGGTAGAAATTTACTCTCATGAAAAAATTCTCATATCAATTGCAAACTCATCCAAATCGGTCAACCGAAAGTAGTTTTTGTAAAATGTTATTACACTGTGCCACAAAAAAACTACTGCGCGTAGACTAGTCAATCTTTACTAAGTTTGACCCACTGAATCCGAATATAATATGAAATTTGTTGGTTAGCTCTTGTTTGTGAGATTATTTGTTACAGCTATCCATTTCATTGAATATAGGTATCATTCAAAAATTATATGCTGCTAATTTGTAATTTGGCTCTTAGCTCGACAAAGGTTCCCGACCACTGCACTAGAGGTAGAAATGTACTCTCATGAAAAAATTCTCATATCAATGAGAGATTGCAAACTCATCCAAATCGGTCAACCGAAAGTAGTTTTTGTAAAATGTTATTACACTGTGCCACAAAAAAACTACTGCGCGGAGACTAGTCAATCTTTATTAAGTTTGACCCACTGAATACGAATATGATATGAAATTTGTTGGTTCGCTCATGTTTATGAGATTTGAGCGTGTAAAACAATGGACAATTTTACCATTTTTTTTACCTTTGCAGTTTTTAACTCAAAATGTAGTAGTTTTGTGTACAAAATGAGTATTGAAAGCAATAGTCACATGTTTGTTCTAATTATTGTGATATTTGAAAAATTTTAACATACTTATAAGTCTAGCAAATTTTAAAAGTCAAAAATTATTTTTTTTTTCGGATTTATGAGATTTGAGCGTTTAAAAAAATGATCAATTTTACAATTTTTTGAATTTCATTATCATATTCGGATTCAGTGGGTCAGAATTGGAAATAATTTTTAAACGCAATTAACCTACATATGTATATAACGGGACTCTATACAATTTTGTGTTTTTTAACAGTGCAAGTGTCTTAAATGATGAAAATCGGCTCAATAGTTTATCAACGCATTAATGTTTCAATATACATACATACATACATATGTATGTACACTAAATTTTTAAAACATAAAATGCGTTTTTAATGTAAATTTCTTTCAAATGCTAATTTTGGTATTAATAGTTATGCGTTTGGAACGCAATTACAAGATAATTAGATATAGGCTATATAGGGGATTGAATGAATTATTGAAAAATTGATTTATTTTACATCATCGCATCGTAGTGTTGTCTTTATCGCAGATATACATAATTTGTTTTTAAAGCGGGTTTTTTTGTATCCATCCTGTACATATATTAAATTATATTTAAAATAAAATGAAAGAAAGTATACAATTTTAGTACGAATTTTGCTGTGAAATTAAGGTCGTATTTAATAGTTGGGAGCAAATTTAACTTATTTATTGTTAGTAGAAAATTTAGTTCCTATAATTATTATAATAGGAAATAACGTTAAAATGAATAATCTGTTTTATTATATGTATATGGCAGCCTCAAGTCTGTCTGTCTGTCCGTCAAGTACGATCGATATACTTTTTGTGTTTTCATTGAATGCTTGAATTAAAAAAATTTAACATTTAATGTACACTCATATGTTAACAATAAACATGGAAATAAAATTTTTTTAATTTTTTTTTTATAAATGTGTCATATATTTTAATTTATCTATTGGCAGCAAGAACTGACAACACTATCCTAATTATCATCAGTTATAAATTAAATCTGTATAACAACTCCATAATTAACATTTTCGATGCCGCATCAATGTATCATAAAATATCGAAAACCTAATAATTTACATACGCAACAACGAAGCGTCGAAAAAAAATCTTGTATATAAAAAAGAAAAACTTGCAAGATTTTCCTTTCATACAAATTATTTACATATTCTAATTATTTTGCCAACATACGCGATTTTCCCGACATTCGTGTTCTGCCCAAAATTTACATACACTGATTACCTTACATTTTAACCTCGCGGTTCAAAAGAAAACCGCTATCGATTTTCGCTCGGATAAAAGCGCAACGCAAAAAATACCCCTATATAATAATAATACACAATGTTTTTGGGAAATGTATATAATAGACATTTTAAATTATACATTGTGTGTTTTAAACTTCAAGGCAAACTACCCACTGTGGATTTTCACTCGTACATTCTATGTATTACAAGTACATACCTTCTGAACATGCACATTTTCGCGTTTGTACAAGTTTGAGCTCAATTTAAAATGCTAAGCCATTGTGGAAAACCTTTAGTTTTAATATATTTTTATATTCAAACTGTACAGTTTGAAACTACACGAAGAGCCAAAACATTTCTGCCTTGAAACAATGTGAAAATAAAATGATGAAAAATTCAATAGTTTCGCTCCGGGTAACTGTCGGTCTACATAAGTGAAACTTTAAAAATTAACCAAAAATACAAGCAGCCATGGAGTTAACCTTCAATGGAAAAAAAAACAAAGGCTGTTATCCCCTTCTTTCACTCACAAGTCGAGATCAACTCAAAAACTCTTTTCGTCTGAGCTAAAATTGAGTTTCAGCGAGACGCAAACCTTATCTCTCACAGGTAAGAAGAACTCGACTCGACTCGACACCATTTATTTCGTTTTCTCCCAAATACAACATCACTTGATCGCGGATTTACTGCCAAATCCAATTTTTCACTGTCGACGATATCACGCTTCTGCAATTTACTACCATATCATTGTAAAGGCTGAAGAAATAGGCAATTTTCAGTTAGTAGATAAGTCTATTGTAGTCATATATAGTGACGAATTGTGGCAACCTATCACGTCACTATGGTATAATTTCTAAAAAATAAAAAAAAAAATACTAATGTAATTATACAGGTGGCAAAACATTATTTATTTGGTTACAAAACGCTCTCCTGGCTGAACAGTTTAATATTATATATGTAGAAAAAAATTATGAATCGTTTAACACAATTAAGCAACGAAAGTATGAAAGTAGGCTTAAAAAGTAATTTTAATAATGTTTCATGAATTTTGGATAAATCATATTGTAGAGATAGTTGATAGTTATTTATACCTAGGACAATTGGTGTGCTATTGGAGTGCTATTGGAAGAATGAACATAGTTTTTAAATTCAAGATTCCGCTATGCTTAAAAAATAAGGCATACGACCAATGCGTACTGCCAGTTATGACGTATGGATGTGAAACTTGAACGCTAAATTCAAGAATGCTACGTAAGATCAAAGTGGTAGATATAGCAGAACGTGTGGACATAGCGAGCGTGATGACATAGCGAGATGAATGGATGGACGCGAGAAATACTGGAATGGTATCTGAGAGGATGTGAAAGAAAGCAAGGTGGTGAATTGAGAAGAATGCGTGGAGTCAAGTGGATGCAGATTGTTTAAGATAGACAGGAATGGAATGGAATAGTGTGATAAAGTTGAAGTAGACACATTAAGCGAGATGAATGGATGGCAGATGGACGCGATAAATACTGGAATGGTATCTGAGAGGATGTGAAAGAAAGCAAAGTGGTGAATTGAGAAGAATGCGTGGAGTCAAGTGGATGCAGATTGCTTAATTTAGACAGGAATGGAAGAGGTTTGCCCTTCATCCAGCAGTGGATGGTGAACGGCTGAAAATGGTGATGATATAGCGTACTGTAGCGTTTTATGGCTGTTGTAGCGTGTATGGTGTGCTGGCAGTAAGTAAGTCACATCGACAGCTCGCTCTGCTTTTCATAGAAATCGTTACAGCAGTGGTTGAGCAGATTTTTCACTTTTATACACACATACGTATATAATTACAGTAATGATGATAATTACCTATACAATGGCGAATAATAATATGACAGTGGAATAAAGGAACGGTTTGTGTGATAGTAATCGCCCACATTCACATTCAAAGGTCTCACGTGAATAATTACGCTCGGTGACAATTTAAACACGAATTATTGTATGTAGTGTCTCGGTTTAAGTTTTGTTTATTCAAATTTATATAAAGGGATTGTCTCTTGTGTACAATTAGCGCGAGGCGAACACGCGAACTCGCTTCTGCGCCAAAATTGTGCAAAGGTGGATCGAGAAAAAGTGACAGTAAATTGTGCGTGGTGATATATTGTAGTGAGCTATGGATAATTGTGCGTAAACAATGGACAAATTTAAATGCTCGTTTGTATTGTGCTGAAAAATGATTTTATAATACACCCATTACATAAACATAGTTCACCATCCACTGTTGGATGAAGGCCACTCCAATCCACTTCCATTCCTGTCTGTCTTGAGCGATCAGCATCCATTTGACACCACACATTCTACTCAATTCATCAGCCCATCGTCTACTATTCCAGTATTTCTCGAGTCCATCCGCCATTCATTCAACTTTTTCACACGTTCCGCTATATCTGCCACTTCTTACCATTGTATTCCTATAACGATCTCTTCTTGTTATACCGAGCATACATTTTTCCATGCATCTCTGTCTGCACTGGATCTTACGTTGCATTCTTCAATTTAGCATCCAAGTTTCACATCCATACGTCATAACTGGCAGTACGCATTGGTCGTATGCCTTCTTCATACATATCTGAATAGGCTTAAAAATAACTTCAATCCACTTCCATTCCTGTCTGACTTGAGCGATCTGCATCCATTTGACACCACACATTCTACTCAATTCATCAGCCCATCGTCTACTATTCCAGTATTTCTCGAGTCCATCCGCCATTCATTCAACTTTTTCACACGTTCCGATATATCTGCCACTTTCTTACCCATATATTCCTCTTGCGATCTCTTCTCGTTATACCGAGCATACATATTTCCATGCTTTTCTGTGTGCACTGGATCTTACGTGGCATTATTGAAGTTTCACATCCATACGTCATAACTGGCAGTACGCATTGGTCGTATGCCTTATTTTTTAAGCATAGCGGAATGTTGGATGTAAAAACTATGTTCATTCTTCCAAAATTTTCAAAATTTTCAGCCATTCATCATCCACTACTGGATTAAGACCTCTCCAATCCTGTTCCATTCCTGTCTGTCTTGAACAATCTGCATCCAGTTGACTCCACACATTCTTCTCAATTCATCAGCCCATCGTCCACTCGGTCTACCTTGCTTTCTTTCACATCCTCTTGAATACTCCAACTCGTCCACTCCAACTTTTTCACACGTTCCGCTATATCTACAACCTTGGTCATCCTTTGACCCATATATTCCTCTTACGATCACTTCTCGTTATACCGAGCGTACATATTTCCATGCGTCTCACTGTGTGCACTGGATCTTGCGTAACATTCTTGAATTTAGCATCCACGTTTCACATCCATACGTCATATCTGGCAGTACGCCTTCTTTATTAAGCATAGCTGAATTTTGGATTTAAAAACTATGTTAATTCTTCCAAAATCACTCCATCCTAGTTTTATTTCTTCTTCATTACATCCTGTCATATTCACCAATTGTCCTAGGTATAAATAACCATCAACTATCTCTAATAGTTTCAGAATAGTCAAGGTCGAATCGTTTCCTGAAATATAATAACCAATTTTGAAGTGTACAAAAAATAATTGATGGAATTTTAGCTTAATTTGCTTTGAAACTCACACAATTTCCTTCATCAGAAAAGTTATCTGAAAAAACAGCACAAAAATACAATTGATTTCTATAGAAAAAAAAAATGCTTATTCATTCGCACACGAAAAATCTCATTATATCAAACTATTCACGGCAATCATTACTACAGTGCAAATAACAGTGATATGCCGATGATTTCCCAAATATTCAATCAATTACTACATACAAGAGAGAGAAACGCTTTCGTCTCATCTTTGCAATTTTTTTTTTCGAGGGGAAATTTCAAACAAAAGTTGTTTATTCTCGTCGAAGCAAAAAGGGAAAGTTACGAGAAGGGAGAAATAATTGTGAAACGTTGTTTATCTATTGTAGGGCTTTTTTTCCCCTCTCTCTCATACATCCTACATACCTATGTATATATGTAATAGTATATATCTGAAAAATGTTTCATCCCATCAACATTTTGTCTTGATTCTGTAACAAGTTGGAACTGTTTACCCTCACATGCCATCGGCCCGTAAAAATTTACCGTTGAATGAAAGTCTTTCACTTGTTCTCTTCCCATTCTTCGTATACTTACATATACATTGCTTATACACTTTTTTCATACCGTTGCCTCATAATGAGGAATGATGTATTGTATTGTAATACATTTTTCGCCAATATTTTGTATTTTTGTTATATTTAAGTATTCAAAGTTTGTTCGTTTACATTTCGGTTGTTATTGCTTCGGATTATATGTATTATAAATCGCGCTTCTCTTGCAACACTGATATAAGGTACTTGCGCATATTTTCACAAACACTAATAATGTAAATATTGTTTTATTACACGTTATTCGAGACAATTAAATCAAATATTGTGTAATACTATATTTACGTGCGGAATAAACAACGTTCGATAAACAATTCATCCCATTTTGTAAGCTAATTACAAAATCCAATTAGTAGATATAACAAACTATCTGCGTTACACTATCTGTAAGTACCTGGTGTTGCTTGGATACATTTTTAACTACGGAAAGTTTATATTGAATTTGTATGTATATTATGTTAAAACTATATAATACATAATATGCAGATTCTGATGAATCTTTTAGTAAAAATTTGCCAAAAATCAATCCAGTAAATTCCACATCATTGGTGACTAAACCTATACATAACGTATATTATATACAGAATGTATGTATTAAGGGTAGATTAAATTAAACTGAAAAACCATCATCTCATAGATAGGTTTGCATCTATGCTCTATTCTTTGCCCTCCTTTAGATTATCTTTAGTTAAGTTCCTTTCCAGCCCTAACTCCTAAGTTCCTTTCTCGTTTTGATCTGTTGTTCGTTTGTAACTGTTTTTTGGCTGTAGTGTATTGTGTGAAATTAATATTATTTTGTATTTATATTTTATATTGTACACTATAAGTTGTTTGTTACGTAAATAAATACATAAATCTATGTAAAAGAGATTAAACAAGTCTTTCACACTTCATAACGTGAACACACTGCAATATTATGATTATATATATAATAGCCGAAATCCGTCTGTCTGCTGATAACGCTATGACGTCACCCTCGCAAGTGTTCGCGACTTTGCTAAATTATATGAATATATAATAGTTTTTATAGTTGTTGTATAGATGGCGCTTTATAATAACAATTATATATACATATAATTAAATATTTAATTATAAAGCGCCATCTATACAACAATTATAAAAACTATTAAATACACATGTACAATACTCAACCACCCAAAAACACTCGAGTAAAGTACGGGTGATGAGAAACCACTCCGTTGATATTCAACGGGCTTACACTAGTATAATATAATATCCCAATTCTGTCTGTCTGTCTGTGAGTTGATAACGCTCGCCTCGATAAAGGAAAAACACGAACGTCGCGAGTGGGATTTGAACCCGTGATCACCAGGTTGGGTGAGTTAGCGCTAACGCGTTCACCCAACACCGATGATGGGTGATAATTTGAAAATATTAATCCTTAGTAGGTTCGCGACTTTGCTAAATTGTTACGTAATCAATCACGTCAAACACGTCCGTTGATATTCAACTGGCTTACACTAGTTCTTAAAGAACTAATTACAGCTATCTGCGTTACACTAGCTGTAAGTAAGTACCTATGAATGTACATGGCGTTGCCTGGATGCATTTTAAACTACAAAAAGTTTATATTGAATTTGTATGGATTTGCAGAAAATTATATTATGTTATAACTATAATACTATAAAATAAAAATTTGGCAAAAATCAATCCAATAAATCCCACATCATTGGTGACTAAACTATAATAACATCTTTTATATAAAGCATATATTAAGGGTAGATTAAATTAAACTGAAAAGCCATCATCTCATAGGTAGGTTTGCATCTATGTATGTAAAAGAGATTAAGCGAGTTTTTCACACTGCAATATTATGATTCTTAAACTCTTGAATTAGTCCTTAATTCTACTTTCGAGAGTTTAACTATTGAATTGGCCAGTTTCTTAATATATTTGAAACTGATTTCTCAATACTGTGTATTATAGCTATTACAAAATAAAACTGAGAACTCATATCAATTCACTACTATGATATATGACGTCATTTTAACTGATAAACACACACGAAAACATTTCTTTGCAAGCAAAATCTTGTTTTTTGCAGTCGAATGCGTCTCAACGTTATTTTCGTCTTTATTTTATTTTTCGTCGGGAATATTCTCGACATTTCCTTATCGGATGCTAATCCTCTATCGAATCCGCTTTCATACCTTTTTGTCTACCGTCGGATTATACGGGTCCATTTATCTATTTACCGTTTCATTCTTGCGAGTAAACAACGAATCAACGTTGACATACATAAGCATGAGATGAAAAAAAATTCACATACAAAACATTCAGGGGTTGCAAATCGCAGGATTTCAAATACCACCGATACATTTACAGGGTCATTATTATGTTAATCTGTTCCCACAGTGGAATTGATATAACCTCGATGTTGGTCACCGATTTGTATTTATACATACATATTTACATACATACATATAATGTGTGAGACTGTATGTAGAAGCTATCAGGTTTTGCACTGGAAATGCGATAGGTATCGCGGTCGTTTCATCGGTAATAAGATGTTTATTCGTTCAACAAAACTATTCCGATGAATCTATTTATTTCCAATCGTTTCGATTTTATTGTGATAATATCGCGGAATTGAATATATGTGGGTTTTGTGTGATTTTAATATTGGAAAATCACTAAAAATCGGATTTAGTTATAGAATAATATATTTTAGTGGCGCGGTCATTTTGTTTGCTTTTTTAAAAAAAATATACGGTGGTTTTTATAGTGTTTTATTAAATTGGATCTACATATTTTATGTTTTAAGATACATCAAGGTTATTAAAATTTCTAAGAAGCAAAAAAAAGTGTTGAATAAAGCAATTTAAAATGTATTGTGCCTAAATTGAGTAACGTTTAAAGTGCAACAAGTTCATTACAGTACATTTTTTAGAAAAAGTTAATATTTATTAAAAAATATAAAAAAAACTACGACATAGTAATTATTGTAAAAGCAAAAAATCTGAAGAAATCGATCGATTTAGATTTATTTAATCATAAAAAAAATTATGATTAATTTAAGTTTTTCATATACATTTACATATAATACCGACAAAATATTAGAATCTTTCAAAAATGATCGAAAATATACTTATTATATAACAGATTATTGACAATTTCAAGGTCGATTTTCGGTATGAAAACAATGATTATTATCTAAATTGATAGATTCCTGGCAGCCTTGAAACAGCACCTCTGTACAAGTGCTAGTAGATAATAAGTTTATTTTGTAATTTTAGCTTTAAGCAATGTTTGTTTGTAATTAGCTTTATAAGCTATCTTAAATAAATAAATAAAATAAATTTATTGATGGAGTAAAAATTTCTCTACCAAAATACGAAAAGTAGCCGAAAAAAAATCCATATGGATATCTTGTACATAACTAGCAAAAAAAATACACTAGATAAGCATTTTTATCGGAACATGTCAAACATTGTTCATTAACTTGCGCTATATTAAAATGAATTTAGTGCTGCGATAAAACTATTCGAGTGACCCTCATTTAGCCTCTCTAACCGCAAAACGCGACTAGCGTACAGTATCGAGTTATTACATTCCGAGTTAGCACACGATTTCACGGTGCGTTTTGAATTTTCGTACAATTGCTAAATTTCGAGTGTGTGTGTGTGTGTTGGTTAAAAAGTTACCGAACTGTTCTGCCGTTGGAGCCAGTAGAATGTGGTAAATATATATGCGTTCACTTTGGAGAACTTCGAAACAAGTAAGAAAGAGAATAGACATTAAAAAGTTGGGCAGTTTGCTCTCACTTAATCTTCAAATTGCACTTGTAGCTTTTATCTTGTTTACCCCTGGAGCTGTTTCAAAGAGAGAAAATTCATTTGTGATGCAACGTACGAACTATTCAGTTTTCATTGTCCATTTGTGCAATTGACTTTTGTATGGGTAGCTAAATAAAAATTTTATATTAAATTAGAGTAGATTAAAATTACAAGGCTACATACTTTTGGGCTAATTTTCAGACATCTGATTTCAAAATTGATTTAAATACATTATATTCAAAACTAAATTAATCAAACTTGTGGTTAGATTAAATATACATAATACGCGATAAAACGCAACATAGTTAAAGTGGGCCAAATATATCACCTTACTATAAATGCTTTTAGCTTATTTAATATTTTACAATACGACAATATTATTACATTTGAAGTAATTTAAGTATATTATATTTAAAATAGTTTATATAAATAAGTTCAAATAAATACTCTTTCAAGGTCATTTGGACCAATAAAACTTTTTTTTTTACATATACAAACTTTCTGTTGTTTGCATATACATACATATGTATGTAATATTCAACAACTCATTCATATGTTTAACATTTTTAATATCTTTTAATAAATTTAATAATTAGTACATTTTAATTTAAAAAAATATAAGATAAAAAAAATGGAGCAGTTTAAAGTGAGGTGATAATTTTTGGTCCACTTTATATGTACATACATAGATACACATATTGTAGAGATAGTTGATAGTTATGTAATATATACATACCTAGGGCAGTTGGTGAATATGACTGGATGTAAAGAAGAAGAAATAAAACTAGGATGGTGTCCTTTTGGAAGAATGAACATAGTTTTTAAATCCAACATTCCGCTACGATTAAAAAAGACGGCGAACGACCAATGCGTACTGCCAGTTATGACGTATGGGTGTGAAACTTAGACGCTAAATTCAAGAATGCTACGAAAGATCCAGTGCACACAGAGAAGCATGGAATGTATGCTTGGCATAACAAGAAGAGATACAAGGGTAAGAAGTATGACCAAAGTGGCAGATATAGCAGTGCGGATGGCAGATGGACGCGAGAAATACTGGAATGGTATCCGAGAGGATGTGAAAGAAAGCAAGGTACACCGAGTGTTAGATGGGCTGATGAATTGGGAAGAATGTGTCGAGTGGATGCAGATTGCTTCTTGCAGAGGCCTTCATCCAGCAGTGATACAATATCAATATTACATTATCCATATACGGAGTATAGAGTGTCGTTTTGATTTAATATTCAAATTAATTATAGCACAATTTTCGCACACCTCAACAATTCCAAAAAAGAAAATCAATACCTTCAAACATACCCACACACACATTCACGATAAGGTCAAATCGATCTCGTGCCAAATGAGCTTCTTCCCTCTACTCGCACTCAGATGAAGTTGGCCACATTCCGCGAATATTTGCCGAGAACATTAGTAAGGCTTGGGATCCCCATGGTTGGGGGTGGGACCCCAAAGGTCCCCACATACTAATGGGGACCCCCGATCGGGGACCTCCAACTGACAGCTCACGGGGGCTTATCACCCCTCTATTGCAATACGTCCTCGTTTCGGCTTCATTAACAAACTTTCCCGTCGAAGAAAATTGAGTAGGGGGTTAAAAGGGGGTGGTGGGGTGGAAAGCGACAACGCCATTTTGTCTGACGACAACTTTTTCCATCAACAAGTAAGTTTCTTGTCGCTCTATATCGGTGATGCACAGCCTGTGGTCCGCGGGCCGCATGTGGCTCAAAATTACAAGTACTTCATTGAATATAAAAAAAATTCTATGTTTGATATGTTAACAAGTTATGCAATAGCACAGGAGTATACATATTTACATAATATTAATCGTTACTAACAAAAAACCATACAGTGTGGTTTTATTTTTTATTTTATTTAGTACCTACCACTATTTTTTCACGGGTATAGATTTGCGACCAAAATTAATTTTTTTATGCAGTTGCAGTCTGTTTTTAGACAATTGTTTTCAAGACACGCATTTTAGTGTTAGTTCTCCTTAGAATTTCGTCAGTGCACAACCGTTTGCGAAACAATATTGAAAATTCGCCGTGATTCCCATTTATTTATAATGGCAGATAACATTAAAAAACAGTTCAGAACCTTTCTTGATGAAATCGATTCTGAATATAAAATGTACCTATTGTACTACTGCGAAGTTCGTTGATTAAGCAGAGGCAAGGTTTTGAATAGATTTGTGTTACTTTTAAAATAAATCAAATTGTTAACAAAGGAAAGTCTATCGATATTTTGGAAGATCCTCAATAGCTGTGTGTGACTTGGCATTTCTGACAAATATTACAACACACTTTAATGATCTGAATCTTCAATTGCAAGGGAAAAATCGTTACATCTCAGACTTCCAGGAAAAACTTAAATTATTTCATTCACAGCTGAGAGAAAATACTGCAAAGAAATGTTATCCTTATACATGGCATCGATTCCAGCCAAAATTATGCTTGCCACATCATCCAAATTCATGAATCTTTTGAAAGGAGATTTTGTGCGGCTAGTGAACAATTAGAAGATGGGTGAATTGGCCCTTCTATCAAATAGGTTGTGCACCACTGCTCTACATACATATATCAATACATAAAGCCACTTTACCTAAATATATGAGGCGTATCGTTCGCTTGCCGAATTCAGCTAATAAGTCACATAAAAATTATGTACCTATACAATATATCAAAACATAAATAATTTTATGATTTTTGTGATAATATTTTATCGTGTGACATTTTAACATATCAATTAAACACTTGGATAGGCAAAGTTATGTATTTAAATGTCAACAGTCGACCAATTTCTCTATAGAACGTTTGATTCAAAATGGTGTCCACTGTTTTGATTTATTTGCATTTAAATCAATTTATATCTACATTATTAGTTAATTATTTTTTTTAGCTTAAGAGATAGTTGATAGTTATTTATACCTAGTACAATTGATGAATATGACCGGGTGTAAATAAATAAATCGAAGAATGAACATTGTATTTAAATTCAACATTCCGCTATGCTTAAAAAGGAAGGCATAAGACCAATGCGTACTGCCAGTTATGACGTATGGGTGTGAAGCATGGAAAGATGTATGCTTGGTATAACAAGAAGACATCGCAAGAGGAATACATGGGTAAGAAGCATGACCAAAGTGGGAGATATAGCGGAACGTGTGTAAAAGTTGAAGTGTACACATAGCTAGAAGAATGGATGGCAAATGGACGCGAAAAATACTGGAATGGTACACGAGAGGATGTGAAAGAAAGCAATATAGACTGAATGGAAGATGGGCATTGGAATTGAGATGAATATGTGGAGTCAAGTGGATGCAGATTGCTCAAGCAGACAGGAATGGAAGATTTTTGTTTTTCTTAAGGATATATTTTTTTTACTTTCATATTTTACTTCATATTTTGTATTCCATTTAACAGACTCCTATGTATGTATGACAAAGTCAATCGAACAAACATATCCTTTATAAAGGTCGTATTATTTAACTTTAACCATTCAACTAAAATTATCTCACATAGTAGGTATTGGATTAATTAATTTTTTACTTTATCTTAATCGGATAAAGTATTGTGATCGTGCGAAAATTCGACCTCAAGATTTTGACTGATTTGTATCAGGTATCATCCTCTGATCACGTTTTCATGATTTCTAAAAAATGTCTGTATGTCTGTATGTCTGTATGTCTGTGTACTTATGTGTGTGTGTGTCTGTATGCGTGTTTTCTCCAAAACTGTCAAGTCTATCAAACTGAAATTTCATATCTATTATTTTCACGTAAGGTGTAAAAGCCATAACGAATTTGGTCAACATCCGTGAACCGGAAGTAGGGATTTTTTCTTGTAGAAAATTCTAAAATTCTTTTACCACAGAATATTTCCTAAACGGCTCCGCGAATTTTGTCCAAATTTCATATCTATAGTTTTCACGTTAGCCGTAAGACATACTGTGATTTTGGTCAACATCTGACTACCGGAAATGGCAGTTTACTCTTGAACGATTTTTTTGTTTTTATTTTTTTTCGGCCTTTTAAATATGTACTATCGTCACAATATTATAATATTGTACTCCTGAGTAAAATTGCTAGTTACGAAAAAATAAATCATTAAAATCAGTCAACCGGAAGTAGGGGTTTTTTTTCGTCGAAAAGTTTACCACAGAATATTTCAGAAACTGCCTTATTGATCAAGTCGAAAATTTATATTTATAATTATCATATAAAATTTAAGAGTTGATAAGGTTTTGATTAAAATCCGCCGACCGGAAGTGGTAGTTTTTCTTATTTGAATATATGCCGAAAATCGTATTTTATATACGCGCGCGCACTCAACAGTAATTTCATGATATGTATGTACATATGTATTTTGATTGGTGTGGTGGTGGTGTATGCGTTTTATTTACTTACGTACTTAAAAAAATAATTTCGTTACTCTTTGTATTCCTCAAATATATGGATAAAGTCATGGGTTGGCTACACCCGAATTTTTTTAACATAAAAAGTAAAACGAACCAACTCATAAGCAAACATACGTTTAGAGTATTTGTACGTGTACTTCACAGATGAGTATAAATATGTAACCTTGCGTTAATTCCTAATTTAGAAAATTGTAATGAACTCTATTAAAGTATAAATTTACCAATATGGTTTGATAATGTGGAGTATAATTTTTTTGTTTGATTAAAAGTTCAGAATTTGAATCTCCTATTGTTCAGTCGAATTTGAACGTTTCAGCGTAAGCTCTCTAAAGCTTCAGCGATCGCATATTCATGGAAATTTTGCTTCCAGCAATCCCTCTTCGTACAACTGCTCTATCCATTAGCGAAATACACAATAATAGCTGAACAACTATATATTTATAATATAATACGATGGAACTGGTTTATGGTGCCTACAGTATGTTTTAAACTTCACAAACTTAACGTCACACAATTTCGACACTAGTTGTACATAAAAATTTAACTACACGTAACTTAGTAGATAACTTTTATAATAATATTATCATTTTCAGCCGTTCAGAATCCACTGCTGGATGAAGGCCTCTCCAATCCTCTTCCATTCCTGTCTGTCTTGAGCAATCTGCATCCAGTTGACTCCACACATTCTTCTCGATTCATCAGCTCATCGTCCACCTCGGTGGTCCACTCGGTCTACCTTGCTTTCTTTCACATCCTCTCGGATACCATTCCAGTATTTATCGCGTCCATCTGCCATCCATTCTTCTCGCTAAGTGTCCACTTCAACTTTTGCACACGTTTGCTATATCTACCACTTTGGTCATACTCAAACACACATCTTTCCATGCTTCTCTGTATGCACTGGATCTTACTCAGCATTCTTGAATTAAGCGACCAAGTTTCACATCCATACGTCATAACTGGCAGTACGCATTGGTCGTACGCCTTCTCTTTTTAGCATAGCGCAATGTTGGATTTAAAAACTATGTTCATTATTTTTATTTTAAACAACTATAAACACACTAGTGTAAGCCCGTTGAATATCAACGCCCACTGAATTTTAAATTACGTAAAGCGCTTTTTTAATAGAGATCCCCACTAATTGATGGCACGGTTGTAAGTGACAAAAAAATATAATAGTTTTTATAGCGCCATCTATGTATTATAGCAATCCTGTAGTATCGATTTTTTTTTTACTTTACTATTTATATTATAATTATTAATTATTAATTAGAAATATCTGAAAGCTGAAAAGTACTACAAATGAAAGATAAAATACCCAACTATAGATTCCAATATTCATTTTGAACAAGCAATTGACAGATTTTGAGACATCGAACGAACAACACCGAGAAATACACATACATATATCTCCGAATCTCGAGCCAATCAACATTTTTTTATTACCAGATTCGTGTTCACTGGGCATAGATCTACAGGAAAAGTCATATCTCGTCTCGGAAGCAAAGAAAAAGTCGTCATTTGTCGAACAGTGTTATAGGTAATGTTTAAAAAAAAAAAGGACTAAATCGACCAAGGGCGATAGAGTATAGCGTTAGCGTGATTACTCTCGAGCTTGCGGTCCTGGGTTCGATCCCCCAATCTTCCTGGTTTTTTTTTAATTTTTTTCCTCAGCGAGCGTTATCAGCAGACAGACAGACGGATTTCGGTTATTATATATACATATAATAAAAGTTTCATGTTAATTATAGAAAGATTGACCTGATTTTAATCGCATATTTCATTCAAAATACGAAACTTTTAAATACAAAAGTCTCTTGGGACAAATAAACTAAATCAAATCAATTTTTCCATTGGTTCAATGTATGTATGTATGTAAATGCAGAATAACTTTCACAAAAATTCACACAAAAATGACCTTTTAAAAAAAGCTGACAGTACTCTCGGTGTTTATAATATTTATATATACATATATATACCATATAAAAATAGAACACTGTCGCAATATTTCCTCATAATATTACTCCATGTACATAAATGCTAACAATGTTTATTTTACTTATAATCTCTGTCGACACACTGGTACGTATGAAATACATCGTTCGATATATGCCTTTACATACATAAATGAATAAGCGAGAGCTAAAAGTAAATTAGATACGACTTGATTAAGACACCTTGTATTTATATCGCGAATAAAACTCGCGTCGTTTCCATTATGTACATATATATTATTTTATTCGATTACGCGACAATAATTGCGCGAGATAACATCCACGAATGGGCGGATGAAGGCGAAAAGGTTTTTCTCGTCAACGTCTACATACGTACATACATACGTATATAAAGAAAGCATCGAATAAAAGCACTAATGTGATCAAAGACAGGCGTATATATAAATAATATAAATAAATATACATAAGGAGACGGATCAAAAGGAGCGTGCGTGAAGCCGTGGAGATTTGATTAAAGGCACAAGAGGAGTTATGCCACTTTACACGTTACACGCCTCGAATTGAACGCTTTCCTTTGTGTCAAATAAATTTCAAATGATTCAATATCAATTTGAATATCCTACATCGGCGTTTCGCAAACTGTGGCACGCGTATCGCGTCACACAGTTTCAGCAGCACTTCACGTGCGAATTTCGTATGTTAACTTTCAGTGGAACTTTTCGATGAATAATTGAACCACCGTAGACAATCCAATATCAATTATAACTTTTAAATTCCCATTCCTTTTATTATGTCAGCAAAAAGTTTGAGAAGCACTGCGCTAATGGGACAATTTACAAGTTTGAATGCAACGTGCGTTGCAGTGAGGGGCGATTTACGGCCACGACAACAACTAGGTAATATTTAATACAACAAACACGCTGGACGGTAAAGTTCGTGTCACAGACGATGGCATACGTACTACGTACATACATATATTCAAAAGAACAATACGGCCAGAACATTCGGACAAAGCGTACGGCGAAACAAAGCGTTCATTGTCCGAAAACAATCAAAGTTTCACATATGCGTGTGTGTACTCGTGTTTTACGCTTTTAATTTTGGGCAAAATTATATTTGCACTTTATGAAAGAGTGTACTAACAATTTTTCTTCACTTAATACGAATGTGATTATGTGAAAAAAAATTTCAACCAAATTTTGAAAATATATTCAAACTATGTAGTTAGTGTAAGCCCGTTGAATATCAACGCCCGCTGAATTTTAAATTACGTAAAGCGCTTTTTTTAATAGAGATCCCCACTAATTGATCGCACGTTTGTAAGTGACAAAAAAAATAATAGTTTTTATAGCGCCATTTATGTATTATGGCAATCCCGTAGTATCGATAGTATCGATTTATTTTTTTTTTTACTTTACTATTTATATTATAATTATTAATTATTATATATATAATAATTATAATTTTGTTAGTGATTTTGTAATCCCTTGTATAGGTAATGTTTTAAAAAAAAAAAGGACCAAATCAACAACTGGCCGTGGCGTATGCGATTCTTACCCGTGTATTTCTCTTACGATATCTTCTTGTTATACCGAGCAAGTGTAAGCCCGTTGAATAACAATTTTAAATTACGTAAAGTGCTTTTTTAATAGAGATCCCCACTAATTGATCACACGGTTGTAAGTGACAAAAAAAATAATAGTTTTTATAGCGCCATCTATGTATTATTAGCAGAGTCACGATCCCTTGTATAGGTAATGTTTAAAAAAAAAAAAAAAGGACCAAATCGACAACGGGCCGTGGCGTATGCGTTAGCGCGATTACTCTCGATCCCCACTCATTCTGGTTTTTTAATTATTTTTCCTCATTTCCTATTTATTTTAATTATAGGTCATGTTTAAAAAAAAAAAGACTAAAATGACCAAGGGCGATAGCGTATAGCGTTAGCGTGATTACTCCCGACCTGGCGTCCCGGGTTCGATCCCCACTCATTCCGGTTTTTTAATTGTTTTTCCTCAGCGAGCGTTATCAGCCGACAGACAGACAGACAGACGGATTTCGGCTCTTATATATATAAACTAGTGTAAGCCCGTTGAATATCAACGGAGCTGTTTTTCATCACCCGTACTGAAGAATAATATTTTTTATAGTTGTTGTATAGATGGCGCGTTATAATACATCAACGTAACAATTTAGCAAAGTCGCGAGCCAATTGAGAAATTAATATTGTTCAATTGCAGCAGGCCCGCATCCCCCCCGTTTGGATCACAGAGTAAGCGCTCAATGTTTCGAACTGGTGATATCGGGTTCAAATCCCATTCGCGCGACGTTCTGGTTTTTTTTAATTATTCGCCTCGGCGAGCGTTATCAGCAGACAGACAGACAGACAGACGGATTTCGGCTCTTATATACATATATAAATTTTTAACGTTATACAGTATCTGTCACAATTTTATGTTCAATTGGTGTACATACACACTTAAAAGCATTCAAATATTTCTAATTAATTGTATTTTACAATTTTATACAACAAGAGTTAAAATCAAGTGCACCACCCACTGCTGGATGAAGGCCTCTCCTATCCTCTTCCACTCCTGTCTGTCTTGAGCAAACTGCATCCAGTTGACTACGCACATTCGTCTCAATTCATCAGCCCATCGTCCACTCGGTATAATTTGCTTTCTTTCACATCCTCTCGTTTACCATTCCAGTATTTATCGCCACCATCTGCCATCCATTCTTCTCGCTATGTGTTTTTCACACGTTCCGCTATATCTGCCATGCTTCTTACCCACGTATTCCTCTTACGATCTCTTCTCGTTATACCGAGCATACATCTTTCTATGCATCTCTGTGTGCATAGACGTTTCACATTGATACGTCATAACCGGCAGTACGCATTGGTCGTATGCCATCTTTTTTAATCATAGTAGAATGTTGGATTTTGAATTGTATGATCTTGCATGACCTTAAAGCTTTTTTTTTTCAATTTAAAACCGTTACATTTACTTATCGTTTAAAATCGTCTGGTTATTTTTTTTACCTCATTTATTTCAATAGGATTGTGTCCTTGTCGCAAAGTATTTATGTTTCGTTCTAAATGTGACTAAAAAATCAATTTCAGTGCAAAACGTTCGCTTGAGTCTATTTTTTGCGATTTTAAGCCAATTTAATATGAGATTAATTATTTTCACCGATGAAACGTCCCTCATTTTATTCAAATGCTTTGAATACTTGATCGCGATGAAATCTCTCATTTATTTTCATAGCGCGAACCTTGTCTATCGTGTGTGTGCGTTTCTATAAAGGGATTACGCGTTCTGTATTACACCTCTTTGCTTTTATTTTCACGCTCTCTATGTATACGAAGAGAAAAAAAAGGTAAGAAAGAAACCGACGAAGGTCTCGCAAAAGAAACTGATTAATAATTCAAACCTTTTATACCCCGAGCATGTGAAATCAAAGCGCACAAGCTTCTCGGCGTTTGCGGGTTATCCCAACCCCCACTTTATTCAACGTCACTTTAACATATTCAAAATATTGTGGCAGCCAAAAGACGGTTAACTTCATGGCCGTAACATATCAAGAAAATGAGATGCCAGACGAGAGATTGTCGAGTCGGCGTGAACAAAAAATAAATAAAAAAAAAAGAAGAAAGAAAGCGAGAGGAAAAAAAAGATAATTTTAATATGAAGGGTGAAGAGGTAAAAAAAAATACAGGTACGAGGAGAGAAAGAGAGTGTGTACAGGTCGGAAAATGAAAAGATTGCGAAAAATACTGTGTGAAAGAGTGTGAAAATCTGTGGAAAATTGTGCGGAGCGCGAGAATGGGAAAATTGTCGCGCGAATTAAAAGCGAGACTTTATTGTTGTACTAAAAAAATTTGATTACAATATAAACTCCTGGAAAATATGACGATATATATACGTATTATATTATACCATACATATGTATGTAGGAATTATTTTTGAGTGAATGTGGCGAGAGAGAGTAGTTAGTTGTCTTTGGATAACCCGGAGTGACAGATGTCCTTAAACATTGATACTACAAACACGATATCTATTATTTCCTACGATCGCCAGAAACCAGATCCCACATGTATATAAGAAGACTACACTAGTACGTGTAAAAAACATATATGCTGGAATGGTATCCAAGAGGATGTGGAAGAAATCATGGTAGACCGAGTGGAAGATGGGCTAATGATTGTGGGGATTCAAGTAGATTGGAGAGGCCTTCATCCAGCATTGGATGGTGAAGATGTATGTACATATGTATGTATATCACATGTATGTACATATGTATGTATATCAAACTCTCTTCAATTCAATTCACAAGTAAATCCATACTCAGATATATTATATTTACACTATTACAATATATTGTACACGGTTCACGTCAAATGTAAAGCTCATAGAACATATGTACATAATATTACATGAGCAACAGGTCTGCGAGTATTTTTCGATTCGAGTTTCCTTTTATCGTGATTATAATCAAAGAATACGTAAGATTTTATAGTCTAGTATGAAACGTGTTGTGTTTTATCAACCGATATTATGGGATTAATACAATATAGTACACGTCAATCGTGAAGGTTAGAGCTGTGTGTATAGGTAATACAACATAATATATTCACTTCGATTCATCATCATTATTATTATAATCTATGGACATGTTAAGTAAAGCTCACGTTAATCGTGATAGCATTTCAATCACTAGTTATTTATTTATTAATATAAGATAGCTTAAAAAGCTTATTACAAACGAACATTACTTTAAGCTAAAATTACAAAATAAACTTATTATCTACTAGCACTTTTTAAAGCTGTCAGGAATCTATCAATTCTATTTATATTTCTGAGAACTTCTGGCAGGACATTATATTGAACAACACCCCTGTACAAGATACTTCTCCTATTAACTATTAACTTATTCTTACCCCTAGTATTATGACTGTGTATATCAGTGGTCGGGAACAGGCGGCTCCGGAGCCGCATGCGGCTCTTTGCATGAAAACCTGCAACTCTCGCTGTCATCCAACGTTTTGCGTGAAATACAAAATGTTGACATACAATTTATTTACACAAGATCAAAATGAATCCCATTTCCACAACGTCATGGCTATAAAATGCTTTAAGATCGTGCTTTTTAATAATAAACTGTCGAACGTTAAGAAATATCACGAGGATAACTTATATTAATGACTAATGAGTAACATTTAATTTAATTTTGTATATATTATTAGAAAATAATATGTTGCGGCTCCTAAACTTACCAAATTTTGCAAGGTTTTTCCTAATTTGGCTCTTAGCTCGAAAAAGATTCCCGACCACTATATGTATGTATATTATACCCTCTTATTAAATATTTAAAATGTGAAAATATACACTAACATGCACACTTTTAAGGTATCACTTACATTCATCCAATTCAATTCATTCAACAAAGACAGCTGGTGGTGTTTTTCACAGGGGTGTATTAATGTATAATGCCCTCCCGAAGTGCGTCAAGTCTTCTAAGACCATAGATGTATTCTTGAAAAGTGTGAGGAGACACCTCTGTGAGAGATAGTAGTTATGTATAAGTATAGTGTGTAATGTGTAATAGATTTATGTAGTTGTTATAAACATGTAATAGATGTAAGTTAAATTAGCTAATTAGCTAATATTATCTATATATATATATAAATCAATGTCTGTCTGTCTGTCTGTTTGTTTGTCTGTTTGTCTGTCTCTTTATAGGCTCCTAAACCACTCAACCGATCGCGATGAAACTTTCAGAACTTATTGTGATCATGCCGGGGATGGTTCCTGTGAAAAAAAAAAGGATAAAACGGGAACGGCCTGCTCACGCGTCAGATAACGTACTAGGAACGGGAACGGGATCGGGTCGGGATCGGACCGGAATCTGGAATCGAAAAAAAACGGAATGGGAACAGGATCTGGAACGGAACGGAACGGAAACGGCAATCAGGAACGGGATCGGCAACGGATCGGGATCTGGAACGGGAACGGTATCGGGCATTGCAACGCATGCCGGGTCAGCTAGTATAAAATAAATAAATAAAATATAGTATAATACGTATGCAATTGTAATTTTGCACAATGCGATAACACTTTTGTATGAATATATATGAACTTATAGCACGTTACTAGCGTATTGGCATTTCTAAAAGTCGAATACTACTCATTCAATGCAAATATTCGTTCAAAGTTCAATCGAGATTTATACCAGTTATGTAGTTTCGTTCGGAACTTTTCAAACGATGCTTGTTTTTTTTTTTTTTGTTAACATTAAGTAATGGGGGTTCAAGTTTGCGGACTCGGAGCAAACTGGCACTTTTTCCTCGTTGTCAACAATGAAAATGACGAAGATTACTACTACTGTGCCAATTTCGGAGGTTGGACAAGATTTTTTTTTTTTTTTTTTTTTTTTCAGAAAGGGGGTATGGGGGGGTAGGGGTAGGGGTTGGTGTGACCTCTCAGTGATTTATGTAAAGGCTTGCAGATATGAAGTTCTCGGTTTTCGAAGCGAAAGTTTTATGGCCGGAGTTATTGTTGAGGCTCTGTGCGTCATCAGTTTGCCAAGAGTGATGTGAACGGATTACGCCAGTAAAGGATTAGGCTTTGAGAAGGTTGTGGCTGTGACGGTGATTGATTGACTACAGAGCCAGAAAAGGGGTGGTTTGGGTACTAGCATGTCCTTACCCTACCCCAAAACCCACCCACTACCAACCACTGTCAGAGATAAACGTTGGTTTATTCAACAAACACACACAATCGTATGCTGTGATATTTTTTCCCCGAGGTCGATGTTGCTTAACAGGTATTAAAGGCGAATTGTCCTTAAAGGCTCATTTACGCTGGGATATTTACAAAAGATAATCGTATTATAGTTATATATTACCTAGGGCAGTTGGTGAATATGACTGGATGTAAAGAAGAAGAAATAAAACTAGTATGGAGTGCTTTTAAAAGAATGAACCGCTATGTTTAAAAAAGAAGGCGTACGACCAATGCGTACTGCCAGTTATGACGTGTGGATGTGAAACTTGGATGCTACGTAAGATTCAATGTACACATAGAAGCATGGAAAGATGTATGCTCGGTATAACGAGAAGAGATCGTAAAAGGAATACATGGATAAGAAGTATGACCAAAGTGGCAGATATAGCAAGCAGTACGTGTGAAAAAGTTGAATTGGACACATAGCGAGAAGAATGGATGGCAGAAAAATACTGGAATGGTATCCCGAGAGGATGTGAAAGAAAGCAAGGTAGACAGAGTGGACGATTGGCTGATGAATTGAGAATGTGTGGAGTTAACTGGATGCAGATTGCTCAAAACAGACAGGAATGGAAGATAATTTATGTAGATAAGCATATTGTAGAGATAGTTGATAGTTATTTATGTATACCTAGGACAATTGGTGAAAATGACTGGTTGTAAAGAAGAAGAAATAAAACTAGGGTGGAGTGCTTTTGGAAGAATGAACATTCCGCTATGCTTAAAAGGCGTACGACCATTGCGCACTGCCAGTTATGACCTATGGATGTTATGTACGTAACTTGGATGCTACGTAAGATTCAATGCACACAGAGAAGCATGGAAAGATGTATGCTCGGTATAACGAGAAGAGATCGTAAAATGAATATATGCGTAAGAAATATGACCAAAGTGGCAGATATAGCAAGCAGTACGTGTGAAAAAGTTGAATTGGACACATGGCGAGATGAATGGATGGTGGATGGACGCGAGAAATACTGGAATGGTATCCGAGAGGATGTGAAAGAAAGCAAGGTAGACCGAGTGGACGATGGGCTGATGAATTGAGAAGAATATTATACACACCTCTCATTTTACGTACACGTATATTCTTCAGTTAAAATGAACATGCATAGAGAAAACTGCACCAACGCTAAAAGTGGCAGATATAGCAAGCAGTACGTGTGAAAAAGTTGAATTGGACACATGGCGAGATGAATGGATGGTGGATGGACGCGAGAAATACTGGAATGGTATCCGAGAGGATGTGAAAGAAAGCAAGGTAGACCGAGTGGACGATGGGCTGATGAATTGAGAAGAATATGTGGAGTCAAGTTGATGCAGATTGCTCAAGACAGACAGGAATGGATATACCAAATTATCTCACAAATCTTTATTTTATACCTAATATTTAAAACTAGTGTTAGCCCGTTGAATATCAACGTACGTGTTTGACGTAATTGATTACGTAACAATTTAGCAAAGTCGCGAAGCTACTGAGGATAATTATTTTCAAATTATAGGAGGCTTTAGCGCAAACTCACCCAACCTAGTGATCACGGGTTCAAATGCCACTCGCGACGTTCGTGTTTTTTCAATTTAATTTGAATTTCAGCCATTACCGAGGCGAGCGTTGTCAGCAGACAGACAGACAGACAGACAGACGGAATTGGACAATTACATATATAATATTATAAATAAGTTTTGTTTTGAATTTTGTATGTACATATGTATATAGTATATTGCTATTTTTAAGTTTCTTATAAGAGAGTCTGGATGTTATATGAAAATGTTTCGAACTTAAATGTTGAGATTTTTCAAATTGTCAAATTTGTCAAATTGATTACACATTAATAATGTTTTCTAAATATTTTTCCAAATTATCAGCTTTCTATTCTATTATGGTTTAGATTTTATATCGTTTTTAATACATTCAAGTGAAAATACCCTAGTATTATATTTATAAGTGCTTACGATAATATTTGCATAACCTCGAATTTATCAATAAAAATAGCAATGCCACTTTACAGCAAAATAAAAACTTAACGACGAGTTCAGGCCAAATAAAAACTTTTAGTAAGAAAGAAAAACGGGAAAAAAATCTTACACGTCCCATTTCGCAGTTCTAAACGGTCGCCGGCCGAATTTTAATGGAAAATGTCAGAAAAAAGGGGTTAAAATATAATCTAATTGAAGTATTATTTTTTTTCTCCTTTGCAAAAATCTCTCATCGCATTACGCGGGTCAGACAATTGCGTCAAAAAGTCCATTAAAGTTAAAAAAATTAAAAAAAAAAAGAAAGAAACGCGAAAGGTCGGATACGATTTGACACAATCTTTCCGAACAGAATAAGCTGTTCTCGGTTACATTACAACTACATACATACATTCATTAAATCGAAATACTGACAAAATATACCTCAATATTCAAGTATGCTAACAGCAAACATAATACACAGTTTACGTAAAACGGACATTTTTATTTATCTCATTAAAATTGCCATTTGAATTAATCATCATTGAGAATTGTTTTATTTAAATATTAAGTGTTCTATTTATTTTTTTAATAGGTATACATATATTGTATTAACACTGAAACTACTGTCAATCTTTTTGAAAAGTTGCTTTTGATATCCTGCATTTACTTTATACATTAAGATAAAAATTTTAAGAGGATTCTTGTATTTAATTATTTTTGTTGTAATATCTTAAGTTGTGATTTAAAGGATATTTGTGATAGAAAAAAGCACTAAAATGCACGACTTTTTCAGTTGCGTCAGTTATTTTTTGTTTTCGTAAGTTTATTACTTTCAAAAACAACCTTTCATTACATGAGCTATTAAGTATGTAAGTGTTTATAAATATTAATAAAATCCTAAGCTATGGATGTGAAACTTGAATGCTAAATTCAAGAATGTCACGCAAGATCCAGTGCACACAGAGAAGCATGGAAAGACGTATGCTCGGTATAACGAGAAGAGATCGTAAGAGGAATACATGGGTAGGAAGCATAACCAAAGTGGCAGATATAGCAGAAATACTGGAATGGTACCCAAGAGTATGTGAAAGAAAGCAAGGTAGACCGAGTGCAAGATAGGCTGATGAATTGAGAAGAATGTGTGGAGTGAACTGGATGCAGATTACTTAAGACTGACAGGAAAGGATTGGAGAGGCCTTCATCCAGCAGTGGATGGCGAACGGCTAAAAAAGGTAAATTCAAGAATGTCACGCAAGATCCAGTGCACACAGAGAAGCATGGAAAGACGTATGCTCGGTATAACGAGAAGAGATCGTAAGAGTAATACATGGGTAAGAAGCATAACCAAGGTGGCAGATATAGCGGAACGTGTGAAAAGTTGAAGTGGACACAGAGCGAAAAAAATGGAATGGTACCTAAGAGGATGTAAAAGAAAGCAAGGTAGACCGAGTGGAAAATGGACTGATGAATTGAAAAGAATGTGTGGAGTGAACTGGATGCAGATTGCTCAAGACAGACAGGACTGGAAGAGGATTGGAGAGGCCTTCATCCAACAGTGGATGGTGAACGGCTAAAAATGACGATGATCATACGAATTTTGACCTTTAGCGTATACATACATATGTATGTATATTTCAACCTAAATTTAAAATTCTGAATGATTTATTTTAGCCTTCAATGATTGACGCGTCTTAACGTGTACGACGTGTATGTGCCTTATGAAAAATAACTCTCGCCATTTATTAATTTCGGCACACCATATTAAATTTAGCCTCGTCCAGGGCTTAATCTATTCACAACAAAAGGTCCTGTGACGTGATCAACGCGAAACATAAATAAAGGACGCCAAAATGGAATGGGACAGAGGTATGCTGAATTAAAAATGAAAGCACCGGAAAAAACAGTGGTATTTTCAACGCATCTTTTTTTTGCACCGTATTGTAATTCCTGTTTTCATTTTATTATTTGTTTTCTTTTAGTACTTGATGAAAATTTTAAAACAATAATAATTGTATTATACACTCGAATTTAAACGCAAGGGTTAATTTGTTGTTCGTTTCGGGCACGTTATCCCGTTAACGCAATGGATACCGGTTACGTTTTCTTCCCAAATTGCTAATTGGCACGTGTACCTGTTGAATTAAAACATCCCTTTGCTCTATTTGTAAAGATGCAGTGGACACAAAGAAGCATGGAACGATGTACATACATATGCTCGGTATAACGAGAAGAGATCCTAAGAGGAATACATGGGTAAGAAGCGTGAACAAGCTGGCAGATATAGCGGAATGTGTGGAAAAGATGAAGTGGACACATAGCGAGAAAAATGGAACGGAGAAATACTGGAGGATGTAAAAGAAAGCAAAGTAGACCGAGTGGACGATGGGCCGATGAATTGAGAAGAATATTAAACACAACTCTCATTTAACGTACACGTATATTCTTCAGTAAAAATGAACATGTACAATAGAGAAAAGCGCACCAACGCTAAGTTATTTACAGAATGGAAATACAAAGTGGACACATGGACGAGAGTAATGTATGGCAGATGGACGCGAGAAATACTGGAATGGTATCCGAGAGGATGTGAAAGAAAGCAAAGTAGACCGAGTGGACGATGGGTTATTTGTACCTAAGACAATTGATGACAATATGACCGGATGTAGAGAAGAAATAAAACGAAGAATTAAACTAAGATGAAGTGCTTTTGGAAAAATGAACATAGTTTTTAAATCCAACATTCCGCTATGCTTAAAAAAGAAGACATACTGCCAGTTATGACGTATGGATGTGAAACTTGGACGCTAAATTCAAAAATGCTACGTAAGATCCAGTGCACACAGATAAACATGGAAAGATGTATGCTTGGTATAACAAAAGGAGATCATAAGAGGAATACATGGGTAAGAAGTATGACCAAAGTGGCAGATATAGCAGAACGTGCGATAAAGTTGAAGTGGACACATAGCGAGAAAAATGGAATGGATAAATACTGGAATGGTAACCAAGAGGATGTGAAAGAAAGGAAAGTAGACCAAGTGCAAGATGGGCTGATGAATTGAGAAGAATGTGTGGAGTGAACTGGATGCAGATTGCTTAAGACTGACAGGAATGGAAAAGGATTGGAGAGGCCTTCATCCGGCAGTGGATGGCGAACGGCTGAAAATGATAATGATGATGAATACGATATTGAGTAAATACTAAATATGCATTGATCCAAGTATCAAACTACTGAACTTATCAATCTGTGTGTACGTATGTCTTTCTGTCCCTCTATCTCAATGACTTTTATTACTTTCCGTCTGTTTGTCTCTATATCTGTCTTTTATTCCAATCGAAAAACTATACAAAAGTATTCCATATAATATTGCGGATCTTATAAGATATTTTTCTGCAATAGCTGCCATACAAAGTTGTGTTTCCATTACTCAAGCTAAGGATAAATAGAATATTGCCATTCGAATAGATTAAATATTACTAGTTCATACACTATGATGCATATACATACATATGTAGATGAATCCTTAAAATATCATTCTGACCTTTGAAACACGCATACTTCCAATATATTATATTTCGGCTTAGCTAATTTAGAAATTAAAGTTCAAAGTTCAAAATGAGCTCTGCAGGAGACTAACATTATTAAACAACTAGTTAAAAAGCTTTCGGTATAGGGTCAAGCACAACTTAGCCTATAATACACTAAACTTTAATAATAGGAGACGGCGTTAAATTCACCATTCCAAAATTCCCACTTAAGACATGTCAAGAGACAAACTACATATAACTGTATTACAACATAGCGTTATAAATAATATAAAAATACAAATAACGACTAATTATAATGCTATTGTTTACAAGCTACTGCATAATGAGCGTTGATTAAAAAAAATACATAACTCGTACTTGCTAAATGAAAACGACAACTGAAAGTGAACCTGACTTGCGGTTATGAATTTTTTACGCGTGAAATGTGTAGAATTTTTTCATAAATTAATAAGTCCTTTAAAGTGTGTGCTAAAAATTTTACTACATAACTGACATTCAAACAAATTTTGACACTACTTTTATTATAATTATATACACTCACACTAGAGCTCTATATTAATTGTAAAAATACTCTTATGAATGGTTATTATAAAGGCAATACTGAAAAAGTCGTGCATTTCAGTACCAATTTCAATCACAAATATCTTTCAAACTACAAAATTTACAGCGTTGTAATAAATACAATTAAATACAAGATCCTCTCGAAATAATTTATGTAAATTAAAATACACAATTTTTTATCAATGTTCAATGTTAAATGCAGAATATATTCGTCGCACGTGAATTGCAGAAATGTCACCAATACAATAAAACAACAATTTTAATGTTAAAAAAATATCTCCTTTGCGTGGATCTTCCTTTTATATTATACATACATACATACAGTGTACACGTAATATTAAATTTGACACGTAATGAAATCCGTACGAAGCGTACAACTTCTTTTCATTTTTGCACGTGTTTTATTTTCCTTGCTGAAAAATACAATGCACGTTGCTAGCTTGTGCTATGTTAAAATTCATTTTTCATCGTACATTGAAATTTTTCAGCACGTACATATGTCTCAAATTCCACATAAAGTTTCAGCGTTGTATTGCTCTTGTGTGTGTGTGTAATTTTTCATCAAATTATATCAAATTATATCAAATTTACATACAATTCATCTGACTTAGTTGTAAAAAATTAAATCCTTTTTTTATGTTCAAATATAGGTAATTCTCCCTTCTCGGACATTAATTTCGAAAGACGTTCGACTCGCAGCGATCTAATTGCATATTTACTGGGGGACGTTTATTGGGATTTTGAGACCTTTGAGGTGAAGAGGGGGGGGGGGGGGGAGCATTCGTGAGACGTGCCAGTAGGTACCACATTGGAATTTGCAATAGCCCACGTCAAACGAGAGGGCCGGCACACGAGACGTGGCGACTAATTGCCCCAAGTATGCCCTTTAATATCGACGTCGATCGACAACGGACCATGATTGATTGCCATGCCTTGGCGTTTCGATCGTACTACTCGTCAACTACCTCTCCTTCACAGCCTCATCCCCTCTCCCCCCCCCTACCCTACCATAATCTATACCAGGGGTAGCCAAGCTTTTGGGCTTAAGGGGTAACTCGTCGTTGAAACGAAATACAACTATCTACGTATGTACATCAGTTAGACATCAAAAGAGTACTGAAAACTATTGGCAAGTTCACAATCCACTGCTGGATGAAGGCCTCTCCAATAATCTTCTATTCCTGTCTATTTTCTTTACATATTGTTCCCTATTATCAATTTATATTATAACATTGCACCAATGTCCCTACTAATAACCCGTGACTGGAGGGCCTCCACTCTGAATGTCACCCCTTCAGACTGGACGCCCTCCGGGTAGCCTCATTAGCTTTTTTTTTTGCTGCCATCACGAGTGATTGAGACCCTTGATCCTCGTGCGCGTTAAAAAATAATTACTTGCAAGAGCCTTCTCCGTTAGATTGACCTCTTTTGGGCACTACAGAGGAGAAGGGGTGTGTGGTGGAGGCGAATCTCCTGGGATCAAAGCTATTCCTGTCTTGAACAATCTGCATCAACTTGACTGCACATATTCTTCTCAATCTTCGTCCACTCGGTCTACCTTGCTTTCTTTCACATCCTCTCGGATACCATTCCAGTATTTCTCGAGTCCATCTGCCATTCATTATTCTCGCTATGTGTCCACTTTGTATTTCCATTCTGTAAATAGCTTAGCGTTGGTGCGCTTTTCTCTATACATGTTCATTTTACTGAAGAATATACGTGTACGTAAAAAGAGAGTGTTTATAATATTCTTCTCAATTCATCAGCCCATCGTCCACTCGGTCTACCTTGCTTTCTTTCACATCCTCTTGGATACCATTCCAGTATTTCTCCCGTCCATCTGCCATCAACTTTCACACGTGCTATATCTGCCACCTTGGTCATACTTCTTACCAATGTATTCCATTTACGATCTCTTCTTGTTATACCAAACATACATGCTTATCTGTGTGCACTGGATCTTGCGTAACATTCTTGAATTTAGCATCCACGTCACAACTGGCAGTACGCATTGTCCACTCGGTCTACCTTGCTTTCTTTCACATCCTCTTGGATACCATTCCAGTATTTCTCCTGTCCATCTGCCATCAACTTTCACACATTCCCATTCATATATCTGCCACCTTGTTCACGCTTCTTACCCATGTATTCCTCTTACGATCTCTTCTCGTTATACCCACGTCACCACATACATCTTTCCATGCTTCTCTGTGTCCATCTGCCATCAACTTTCACACGTTCTGGGATCCAATGTATTCCATTTACGATCTCTAACATTCTTGAATTTTGAATTTAGCATCCACGTCACCACTGGCAGTACGCATTGTCCACTCGGTCTACCTTACTTTATTTCACATCCTCTTGGATACCATTCCAGTATTTCTCCCGTCCATCTGCCATCAACTTTCACACGTTCTGCTATATCTGCCACCTTGGTCATACTTCTTACCAATGTATTCCATTTACGATCTCTTCTCGTTATACCAAACATACATGCTTATCTGTGTGCACTGGATCTTGCGTAAGATTCTTGAATTTAGCATCCACGTCACCACTGGCAGTACGCATTGTCCACTCGGTCTACCTTTATTTATTTCACATCCTCTTGGATACCATTCCAGTATTTCTCCCGTCTATCTGCCATTAACTTTCATTTCACATCCTCTTGGATTTACCATTCCAGTATTTCTCCCGTCCATCTGCCATCTTTCACACGTTCTTGGATACCATATATCTGCCACCTTGGTCATATCTTCCACCTTGGTCATACCAATGTATTCCATTTACGATCTCTTCTCGTTATACCAAACATACATGCTTATCTGTGTGCACTGGATCTTGCGTAAGATTCTTGAATTTAGCATCCACGTCACCACTGGCAGTAATTTTTCCATCCTCTTGGATACCATTCCAGTATTTCTCCCGTCCATCTGCCATCATTCTCGGATCCATTCCAATGTATTTTACTCGTCCATTCTTGCGTATTATTCTCGCTATGGCTCCATTGTCCACTTTGTTTTTCCATTCTGGATAATTCCATATTTCTCTTGGTGCCATTCATTTTTCTATACATGTTATTTTTTTCTGAAGAATATACATGTTCATTTTTACTGAACGTATCTTTATAATATTCTTCTCAATTCATCAGCCCATCGTCCACTCGGTCTACCTTGCTTTCTTTCACATCCTCTTGGATACCATTCCAGTATTTCTCCGTCCATCTGCCATCATTTCACATTTATATCTGCCATCTTGGTCATACTTCTTACCAATGTATTCCATTTACGATCTCTTCTTGTTATACCAAACATACATGCTTATCTGTGTGCACTGGATCTTGCGTAACATTCTTGAATTTAGCATCCACGTCACAACTGGCAGTACGCATTGTCCACTCGGTCTACCTTGCTTTCTTTCATCCTCTTGATCCTCTTTTCTCCTGTCCATCTGCATTTTCCAGTATTTCTCCTGTCCATCTGCCATCAACTTTCACACATTCCGCTACATATATCTGCCACCTTGTTCACGCTTCTTACCCATGTATTCCTCTTACGATCTCTTCTCGTTATACCGAGCATACATCTTTCCATGCTTCTCTGTGTGCACGGGATCTTGCGTAACATTCTTGAATTTAGCATCCACGTCACCACTGGCAATATTTCTCCCGTCCATCTGCCATCAACTTTCACACGTTCTGCTATATCTGCCACCTTGGTCATACTTCTTACCAATGTATTCCATTTACGATCTCTTCTCGTTATACCAAACATACATGCTTATCTGTGTGCACTGGATCTTGCGTAAGATTCTTGAATTTAGCATCCACGTCACCACTGGCAGTACGCATTGTCCACTCGGTCTACCTTACTTTATTTCACATCCTCTTGGATACCATTCCAGTATTTCTCCCGTCCATCTGCCATAAACTTTCACACGTTCTGCTATATCTGCCACCTTGGTCATACTTCTTACCAATGTATTCCATTTACGATCTCTTCTCGTTATACCAAACATACATGCTTATCTGTGTGCACTGGATCTTGCGTAAGATTCTTGAATTTAGCATCCACGTCACCACTGGCAGTACGCATTGTCCATTGTCCACTCGGTCTACCTTACTTTATTTCACATCCTCTTGGATACCATTCCAGTATTTCTCCCGTCTATCTGCCATCAACTTTCACACGTTCTGCTATATCTGCCACCTTGGTCATACTTCTTACCAATGTATTCCATTTACGATCTCTTCTCGTTATACCAAACATACATGCTTATCTGTGTGCACTGGATCTTGCGTAAGATTCTTGAATTTAGCATCCACGTCACCACTGGCAGTACGCATTGTCCACTCGGTCTACCTTACTTTATTTCACATCCTCTTGGATACCATTCCAGTATTTCTCCCGTCCATCTGCCATCAACTTTCACACGTTCTGCTATATCTGCCACCTTGGTCATACTTCTTACCAATGTATTCCATTTACGATCTCTTCTCGTTATACCAAACATACATGCTTATCTGTGTGCACTGGATCTTGCGTAAGATTCTTGAATTTAGCATCCACGTCACCACTGGCAGTACGCATTGTCCACTCGGTCTACCTTACTTTATTTCACATCCTCTTGGATACCATTCCAGTATTTCTCCGTCCATTTATCTGCCATCAACTTTCACATCGTTCTGCTATATCTGCCACCTTGGTCATACTTCTTACCAATGTATTCCATTTACGATCTCTTCTCGTTATACCAAACATGTGCTTATCTGTGTGCACTGGATCTTGCGTAAGATTCTTGAATTTAGCATCCACGTCACCACTGGCAGTACGCATTGTCCACTCGGTCTACCTTACTTTATTTCACATCCTCTTGGATACCATTCCAGTATTTCTCCCGTCCATCTGCCATCAACTTTCACACGTTCTGCTATATCTGCCACCTTGGTCATACTTCTTACCAATGTATTCCATTTACGATCTCTTCTCGTTATACCAAACATACATGCTTATCTGTGTGCACTGGATCTTGCGTAAGATTCTTGAATTTAGCATCCACGTCACCACTGGCAGTACGCATTGTCCACTCGGTCTACCTTACTTTATTTCACATCCTCTTGGATACCATTCCAGTATTTCTCCCGTCTATCTGCCATCAACTTTCACACATTCCGCTACATACATACATATATCTGCCACCTTGTTCACGCTTCTTACCTATGTATTCCTCTTACGATCTATTCTCGTTATAACGAGCATACATCGTTCCATGCTTATTTGTGTCCATTGCATATTACGCACCATTCTTGAATTTAGCGACCAAGTTTTACATCAATACTTCATAAATTATTTTTTAACCATAGTGGATAATATTGTGTTAATCTATTTTGTAAATTTACTGAGTCACATGCAACTATGCAAGCTTACATAATAACGTCTAAATTTTTATATTTTCCAATCAATAATCACAATCACAAGTAATCAGCAGTGGATTCGCTTTTGCGAATCTCGAATTGCGCGCTCGTGTGTCGCGCTTCGCGCCCATTATTACGTACATCGAGCGAGTGCAGGCACCATTACGCTATTTTTCCACACTGTAGCGGTAGACTGGTCGCAGATTTGGCCACCCCTGATCCAAACTCTCGCGGGGAATCGTTGGATTAATTATTTGACGACATAATGCGCATCGATTGGAGGTGGTGGAGATTACGGATAACCGGCACGAGCGCGTCAACGTAATGGACAAAGTAATTAAATCCGGGAGGATGCGGTGGATTACCGAAACCCTTCGATGACGTTTAATTATTGTTGCGACAGCCTCGTTAAATATGTATATATGTATGTACGTGAGGCAATCTGTACCCCATGGGGTGAAGTTAGCGGTCTCGGTCTATGTGTGGAACCGCAACGTTTATAACTACTATATGTAAAATCGTCAGTGGTTAAATTTTAATATGTATATTAATTAGTGGGAAATTTTCACACCAGACCACTGTGCGTCGAGTGGAGATGTAGTGTAGGATTGTTGCAAATTAATTTTTCACCTAAATCCGTTTCAAATTAAATCATCTCAATACAACTTGTGACGCTTTTAAATTGTGAACTCGAGTAAATTAATATGGAATAATTACGCCTCGTCTAGACTTGAGTTTTGTTTCGTTTTTTTTTTATTTATTTTTATTTATGTTCACCAACAGCTGCTGTCAATCGTCAAGACATACGCGTCAAGACATCACACTTCATTATTTCATATTACATACATATATATATATATATATATATAATAGCCGAAACCCGGTATCACTGATTCGGAACATTAAGCGCTTACGCTGTGGTCCAAACGAAGGTGATTACGGGCCTGCTTCAATTTGACAAAATAAATTATTAACGGGCTCGCGACTTTGCTAAATTGTTACGTTGTTATTATAACACGCCATCTATGCAACAACTATGTATAAAAACTATTAAATACACATATAATCACCCACACAAACATACGTTGATATTCAACGGGATTACACTAGTTATATATGTATATAATAGCCTAAATCCGCCTGTCTGTCTGCTGATAACCTCGGTAAATGATTAAAATAGACGAACAGTCCGCGCGCGAGTGGGATTCGAACCCGTGACCACCGGCTTGAAATGAATCGTGCTAACACTATCATGCAACAAAGCGACACATAGCGATAATAATAGAATGGAGAAATACTAGAATGGTATACGAGAGGATGTGAAAGAAAGCAAGGTAGACCGAGTGGACGATTTGCTGATGAATTGAATGTGTGGAGTCAACTGGATGCAGATTGCTCAAGACAGACAGGAATAGAAGAAGATTGGAGAGGCCTTCATCCAGCAGTGGATGGTGAATAACTGAAATATATTCCTAAACCACTTGACTAATTGAAATCAATTTTACAAAGGTGCTTCCTATGAACCTGCGCGTCTTTTCTTTATGACGCCACTTCACTATAGGGCGAATGTTCGCGAAATGTTGGCCTTAGCGCTGTGGTCAGCTGCCGCTTGCTCGCCCGTCCAGAGCGCTGCTATCGTATCGCTAGTGGCGCCACTCTCGCGTCAACTAGCAAGCGGCAGCGAACGAAGTGTCATCGTGGCGTCGGTGTTTTGGATCCCATATCGCGGGTTCTTGTTGGAGTCACTGAATTGGTCCACATGATTACGCACTAAAGGCACAGACAACATTGTAGGGGTGTGGCGAGGGTGTGGTGAAGGGTCCGCCATCTTGCTCTTTTCGCGATTCGCTCAACATTTGCGAATGTTATAAAGTACGTTGGCGTTAACGCGAAAATGTTCGAGCGACACACCCACACCTTGGTGCTCGACCCCGCATAAGAAGTGCCGGCATTAGAGCGGTAGTACAGCTTTCATTCTGGTACATAACTAATTAACTACCACACAAAGCGTTTGCCAGTCGAAACAGATCAAGCGTACAATGCTCGCAAACAACCTCACGTTTCAACACAAAGTAAAGTAAAGTTTGCACCATGGCAACGCCGAGTAAGTAAACCGTGGCTAGTTTGACTCTCAATATCCAACCCCTACTCTTTTGTCTGGCTCGTTTTTCGCACGCTTTATTCAATATTCAGACTGTATATTCTTCGGCAGCCGACAGAGTGTACAAAAGAGCAGTGTGGCCTTTGATGTGGTATGTATGTATGTACGTTCCTAACGCGTCTGTCTGTCTGTCTCAATTCTGGTTAAATTCGCGTCAAGGTGTAAATTGTTATGCTTTGTGCTTCGTTCGACACCTACCGCATTCGCTCGTTTACTTTCTTCGTCTGCTTTCTTCCCCTGTGCCATTTTAAAACCCCCCCCTATAAGGGATGTGGCATATTGGGGTGGTGGAAAACGTTTGCGTTTTTTTTTCGCAACTCGAATTTCCGACATCGTCTCGACAGCTCCACTCAGAATTTCAATATTTGAAAATTCGTCGTGTTTACCGAACGAATATGTACTCTTTCGTATAAGGGTACGTTTGGTTCAAAATTTCAACGTGCATGTCTTATCTAATATATAAAACACTTAAGTTTGTATGTACGTATGGGTCATTCGTCAATTACCAGGCGTTGCTCGGGTGCGATTAATAGAAACGACGAAGTACATACACACGATAGTAGATTTTTTCGGCAGATTTAAGTACGTACGTCCCCACTCCCCTAACCCCACCCCTCCACATTCCCGCATCCCTCCTTTATTACCCGGCTTTGCCCGGGGTGTAATTAATATAATGTAATATAGTGTTTGTTTAGTAGATTATTTCGGAAGCCTAAAAAAAGGGCCGCCAGGGCAGGAGGGGGGTCTGAGGGGTGGTAAGGGGCCGGCATTGCTTTTCGGGAGTCCAAAAAAGGGGCCGCCGGGGTAAGAAGGAGGGTTTGGGGGTTGGTAAGGGGCCGGCATTGCTTTCCGGTAGTCCAGAAAAGGGTCGCCGGGATAGGAGGGGGCTCTGGGGGGGGGGTGGTAAGGGGCTGGCATAGCTTTTAGGGAGCCCAAAAAAGGGGCCGCCGGCGCTTGAGGGAGGTGTGGGGGGGGGTGGTAAGGGGCCGGCATTGCTTTTCGGGAATCCAAAAAGGGACCGCCGGGGTAAGAAAGAGAGTTTGGGTTGGTAAGGGGCCGGCATAGCTTTTTAGGGAGCCCAAAAAAAGGGACGCCGGGATAGGAGGGGGCTCTGGGGGGGTGGTAAGGGGCCGGCATAGCTTTTAGAGAGCCCAAAAAAGGGGCCGCCGGCGCTTGAGGGAGGTGTGGGGGGTGGTAAGGGGCCGGCATTGCTTTTCGGGAATCCAAAAAAGGGACCGCCGGGGTAAGAAAGAGAGTTTGGGGGTTGGTAAGGGGCCGGCATAGCTTTTTGGGAGCCCAAAAAAGGGACGCCGGGATAGGAGGGGGCTCTGGGGGGTGGTAAGGGGGTGGCATAGCTTTTAGGCAGCCCAAAAAAGGGCTCCCGAAATATTATTAAAAATATATTGATAGATATTCTATCAATATATTAAAAATATATTAATAGAAAAAAAACTCGAAAAATACTCCCTAAAAGCTATGCCGGCCCCTTACTACCCCCCAGACTCCCCTCCTGCCCCGGTGGCCCCTTTTTTGGGCTCCCGAAATAATTTACTAAACAAACACTATATTCCATTATATTAATTACACCCCGGGCAAAGCCGGGTAATAAAGCTAGTACATATATGTACATAGAAAGCTAATCGCTACGAATGTAAACTATGTAACTAAATAAATTGACCTGGTCAAGATTAGTATGACCCAAAGGATAAAAGAGATTCCACGGATAGAGAGGATTACATTAGTGTCACATGCAAAATACACGCTCATAGAAATCGTTTTATTGTGCGTACATGTAACAGGCGAGGTTTCAAGTTCCCGCATTGTATTTTATTTTTCAACTAGTCACTGCCCGTTGACGGTGTCATCGTGTGGTTATCATTTATGTACTGGCGTAAGCCCGTTGAACATCAACGAAGCGGTTTCTCATCATCACCCGTACGTACTGTGAGTGTTTGTGTGGGTGAGTATACATATGTATGAGTCGCCTAGTTCCAAATCCCGATAAGTCCACAATATATGTATAAAAAAAACGAGAATAAAATATTTTCTGGTTCTAAGAATGTTTTCAAACGATGCCGTATACTTGAATTATTCCAAATACCGCCAAGTGCGTCGTAAAAAAATATTAAAAATCAGTGTTAGTTCCAAAAACCGACAATTGCACTAGGATAAAAGCTGATAAAAGCCATATTTAGAAACAAACAACGATAAGTCCATGTTTCTAATCTCAATATTTTTGTTTAATATCAACAAAATTAAATTTAAATGAGTTTAAACGCCATCAAGCAAATAAGTATGTATGTAGCAGAAAAACCGCGTTTGCAAACAAGTGAGTGTTATGGACTTATCGGGATTTGGAAGTAGGCGACTCATATGTGTGCGTGCAGTATGTATGTATGCGAGCGATCCGCCAGACACACCCTTGCACTACTATATATAGTAATGCATACTTCAAACTTGACAAATTAATAAAGTACTGAGCTCAGTATTTTTTTCTAATAATATTAAATTCAATAGATTTTGCATAGATGGCGCGTTATAATACAACAACGTGACAATTTAGCAAAGTCGCAAACCTACTGAGGATTAATATTGTCAAATCGCAGCAGGCCAGACAGATAAACTCTAACTAAAATACTCGGGTATAAAAATCCTAGTTGTTGGAGTCGAAGTGTTGAAAAACAAAATTTCACTTCTTTGTTATTCGAGTCTCGGATTCAGTCCATTCAACTCTACTCTTGCGATGATTTTCATCGATCGAAAGGTATGAAGGGGCATATCTACATATGTATTCTATATATGTATGTATGTATATGGTATTATTATATTATATTATATACATATATATATATATAATAGCCGAAATCAGTCTGTCTGTCTGTCTGCTGATAACGCTCGCCTCGGTAAATAATTAAAAAACCAAAACGAGTGGGATTTGAACCCGAGATCACCAGGTCGTGAGGAATCGTGCCTACACTATCTTCCAAACGGAGGCGATGACGTACGTTCGATAATCAGCCAACATTAGATCTTAAAGGGTTTGCGACTTTGCTAAATTGGCACGTTATTATACCGCGCCATAGATGGCGCATTAATGCATTGATGCAACAACTATTAAAAACTATTCAATTTAATATTATTTTTTTTTTGCGGGTGATGAGAACGCTCCGTTGATATTCAACGGGCTTACACTAGTATACGTCATATAATAGCCGAAATCAGTATGTCTGTCTGCTGATAACGCTCGCCTCGGTAAATGAATCGTACTAGCACTATCATCCAATAGGAGGCGATGACGAGCCTACTACGATTTGACTATATTAATATCTTAATAGGCTCGCGACTTTGCTAAATTATCACGTGTTGTATTTATAACGCGCCATCTATGCAACAACTATAAAACTATTAGATCCAGTGCACACAGAGAAGCATGGAAAGATGTATGCTTGGCATAACAAGAAGACATCGCAAAAGAAATAGATGGGTAAGAAGTATGACCAAAGTGGCAGATATAGCAGACACATAGCAAGAAGAATGGATGGCAGATGGACGCGAGAAGTACTAGAATGGTATCCGAGAGGATGTGAAAGAAAGCAAGGTAGACCGAGTAAACGATGGGCTGATGAATTGAGTAGAATGGAAGAGGATTGGAGAGGCCAATCCTCTTCCAGTATCTCTAGTATCCAGTGTACACAGAGAAGCATCAAAAGATGTATGCTCGGTATAACAAGAAGAGATCCTAAGAGGAATACATGGGAAAGAAGCATGACCAAGGTGGCAGATATAGCGGAATGTGTGTAAAAGTTGTAGTGGACACAGCGACAGGAATGGATGACAGATGGACGCGAGAAATACTGGAATGGTATCCGAGAGGATGTGAAAGAAAGCGAGGTAGACCGAGTGGACGATGGGCTGATGAATTGAGTACAATGTGTGGAGTCAAATGGATGCAGATTGTTTAAGACAGACAGGAATAGAAGAGGATTGGTGAATATGACCGGATGTAAAGAAGAAGAAATAAAACGAAGAATGAAACTAGGATGGAGTGCTTGTGAAAAATGAACATAGTTTTTAAATGCAACATTCCGCTATGCTTAAAAAAGAAGGCAATGCGTACTGTCAGTTATGACGTATGGATGTGAAACTTGGATGCTAAGCTCAAGAATGCTAAGTTGTATCCAGTGTACACAGAGAAGCATGGAAAGATGTTTGCTCGGTATACCTAACGTGGTATCATGGTATCCGAGAGGATGTGAAAGAAAGCATGTTAGACCGAGTGGACGATGGGCTGATGAATTGAGCAGAATGCGTGTAGAGTCAACTGGATGCAGATTCTTCAAGACAGACAGGAACGGAAGAGGATTGGAGAGGCCTTCATCCATGCAATGGACGGTGAACGGCTGAAAATGATGATGATGATGATACTCATCCACACATCCGTATTCAACGGGCTTATACTAGTTTACATATAAGAGCCAATATACATACATACATACATGTGTAGGTGGCCAACTCGTGCTTCGCGCTCGAATCTATTATAAATTATTGTAAAATTTGGTTCCTGTGTACGTAATTTCGAATATGTACGCAATCTGATTACCGGGCATTAACAGTCAATATGTAGTGCAAAAACCGGTGTTTCAATAGTAAATGCCGGTTAATTAATGCGATTCGTTTCCGATATAAATCATAATTGAACCGTCAGCAGTTCTGGGGCCATTAAAGGTTCGGGTAATTAAAATTCGACTTGGTCTATTGCCAAAACGTGTCACCGGCGAAAACAATGGAATTTTATGTGTGCATGAATAAATTATTGGCTTGGCGAAAAGTTGGAGAAGTTTGGTGGTGGACAATCAATTATTTATTTGAACTGTTCGGATGAGCAAAAAGCTATCGTTGACTCTTATAGTAATAAATTAACTTATTGTTCGACGCACAAATGACAATGAGTGAGACCAAAATAGAGTTGAAGTAAATCAATAAAAATAATAGGAATTGAAAATCAAAAATTATAAGTAGATCGACATCATCATCCACTGCTGGATGACATCGCCTGTCTGCCTTGAGCAATCTGCAACCACTTGACTCCACGCATTCTTCTCGATTCATCAGCCCATCTGCTCTGCTATATCTGCCACCTCGGTCACGCTTCTCACCCATGTATTCCTCTTACGATCTCTTCTCATTATACCGAGCATACATCTTTCAATGCTTCTCTGTGTGCACTGTATCTTGAATTTAGCATCCACGTCATAACTGGCAGTACGCATTGGTCTCGTATGCCTTATTTTTTAAGCATAGCGGAATGTTGGATTTAATAACAATGTCCATTCTTCTAAAAGCACTCCAGCCTAGTTTCATTCTTCTTCTTTACAACCTGTCATATTCACCAATAAGACAATTGTCCTAGGTATTAATAACTACCAACCATTTCTACAATATGCATATCTACAGTGACTACGTTTTGCGTGCAAAATTCATTAAACATAATTCTGGTTTTGTTACGAATTGATTAAGCCTACTTTCATACTTTCGTTGTTTAATTCAGTTAATCTATGTACTTAAAAAAACTACCGGAGCGGAGACTTGTCCATCTTTACTAAGTTTGACGCACTGAATCTGAATATGATAATGAAATTTGTTGGTTGGCTCTTGTTTATGAGATATTTAAAATTTTCTAGACGATTACGTATAAGTATTTTAAAACTTTCAAATATGACAAAACTCTTTGAACTCGGAATTAATTTTGACATTTTTCAATTTCCAAACGATGAAAGTCAATTACAAAAATAAAATATTTTTAACCTCTTGGGACAAAAAATAACTACAAATCCGTAAAACACATATCCTCGGCATTGTATTAGATGAAAAACCATTAGATGAATCTTTCGAACCAGTGCTTCTCGAATTTTTCTACAGAAACATATCCATTTCATCTTTACCAACTTGATAATACCATAATTTCGGGGATTTTGATTTTTTTTTAAATTTGTTTCTTGAATTAATTATTTGAGGATTTGGACCGTCCAAACAGAGTAAGCAACTTCACGAGACAAAATCTGAACATGGATTAAAATTGATTTGAAAATTATGATTACCTTTCTTCGTAAAATTTTAAAACGTTCTACAAAACATTATTGATGATGAAAAATCTTCCCTACACTGTTTCCAAAATAACCAGCCATTCTCAAAAATTTTGGTTCCTAAAATTTTTTTCAAACAATATATTTTCACTTTTGATGAAATTTGGAGATGAAAAATTGCATCAGGGATATTTTAGATGTTTTTATAAAATAAAGAGAATGTTCGAGAATCTATAATACAAAAAATTTTTTTTTAACCTCTGTCAAGTAACCATTTTTACTTAAAAAATTAATTACGCTTTTGGAAAGCTAATGTTTGAGAATCACTTGCGTGAAACAAAAATTCGAAAACTGGACCAGCTGTTTTTCAAGATATGCTAATTTTATTGGCAAAAAAAAAATAGTGGTTTCAGTCAGTTTTCATCTAAAAAATGAAGTCAAAATGTCGAGCTATGCTCGACATACGAGTTCAAAAAGTTAATAGCAAAAACATCTGACTATTGCTTCCAATACTCATTTTGAACACAAAAGTACTACATTTTGAGCTATAGAAATATAAAAATTGTTCATTTTTTTTAAACGCTCATATCTCATAAACAATATTGTATTATCAAATTAGGATTTAGTGGGTCGGAATTAGTAATAATTTTTGGACTCCGGTAACTCAAAAACGTGATTTTTTTTTTGTTGCTCAGTGTTATCAAAGGGTTATTAAAAATTAAATTTTCAGACTATCATTCCACATACATACACTGAAATACCTACCCGTATATAAATTTATCAAATGGAACGGTACGGTTTGTGTGTATCGTATAATTCATTAGGCGAGCCGCTAACTCCATCTCGCGCGCCAAATATATTTATTTAAGCGACAGCTATTTACACTGAAGGGTAGTGTGGGGTATTTATCACCCCTCCATCTACTCGGTTCGCATATTGTTTGGCAGGGATTTGAATTTAAGGGGAGTGGTAGGTATTTAAACAAAGTTACAGGTAAGCCATCCGCTTTGGTAATCCGGCCCGAATCCGTACAATTAGTGCGCATCCGCAAACGCTCCAGTGTTCATATCCACACGAATATAATAATTATATATATATATATATATATATGTATATTGTACACTTCTGACTGTTTCGTGATGTTTGAGGTATGAATTTGATGTTGTAGTAGTCACCCGGCTAGTGTATATACATATTTGGAGCTTTCGGGGATTATTGGATTAGCGTGGAAAGTTTGGACAAGAGTTTCGGTGGGTAGGTATGCCCCATTTTGATAATCAACACGAATAATACTCGAAAGCTTTGTGAAAGATTAAAATGTGCCCGATTTAAAATAAAATTGAGAATCGTTTCACGATTATAATTTGTACGGGTAGAAATGGGGTTTATATTTTAATGTTGCCTCTAATTGACGATTAGTTGTGCATATATGTATGTACTGTCCATATATGTACGTATATCTATAGTGTATGTACATAAATCTATGTATTTGCCGTGAGTATGTATGCGAGCGTTCTGCGGTCAGCCAGGCAGGCAGAAATCGAGGATTTATAGCACATAATTATAGACAAGGTGAACAATGGAACAAAACAGGGGTATAGTTGCATGTGACTCGGTAGATTTACAAAATTAAACTAAGATGGAGTGCTTTTGGAAGAATGAACATAGTTTTTAAATCCAACATTCCGCTATGCTTAAAAGAAGGCATACGAGACCAGTGCTTACTGCCAGTTATGACGTATGGGTGTGAAACGTGGATGCTAAATTCAATAATGTTACGCAAGATCCAGTGCAAGTATGTATGTTTGGTATAACAAGAAGAGATCGTAAATTGAATACATTGGTAAGAAGTATGACCAAAGTGGTAGATATACTAGACACATAGTGAGAAGAATGGATGGCGATACATACTGGTATGGTATCCGAGAGGATGTGAAAGAAAGCATGGTAGACCGAGTAGAAGACGGGCTGATGAATTTAAAATAATGTGTGGCGTCAAATGGATGCAGATTGCTCAAGACAGACAGTAATGGAAGAAGATTGGAGAGGCCTTCATCCTGACAATATCTGAATATTACTAAATCCAGATCTCCTATTAAAATTTTCCAATTTAATTATTTAACTTAAAATTGTGAAACAGTTCCACGAAAAGTGGCACCACCTAAAAAGTTCCTTTCTATCGACCAAATCATAGTTCGTTCCTTTTCCCTCCAAAATTCAATGGGAAACCACTGGAGAGTACATTTTCCTAATTACTTCACTATAACAGATGGTAAAATGTTTGTCGAGTAGTGAAGAGGTAACGCTTGATAAATATTCGCGCGGAGTTAAAGCGCTCACACACCTCTGCGGATTATGTAGTATTCGCCTAGCGAAGAAAACGCGCGAATATCGCGCGTTTGATGTGGTGGGGAGTTGTATCGCATACCCGCAAGTGGCGCCGCCTACACTACTATCGATTTCCGTCGCGCCGGAATCCGTCGCGAAATCGCCACGGAATTTGACCGTGCACAATTTTTTCAGCGATTCGCTCAGAATGACGGAAACCAGACGATTTCGTCATCAGTCAGCCAATTCCTTGACGACACACCGTTATAAATAATTACATTCAACAATAAAAGTATTTAACTAACCATTCATATAAATATGCGGCCCACATAAGAGCTTCGTCTTCATTTGAGGAGTCCGTGTCAGAATCGTGAGTGAAATACAAACGTTCCGAAAGCGAGGTGATGGATGGTATTTCGCGTTTCGCCCGTTGATTGTTGAGTGAAGTTTACCGTGTCGAACGGCGCTGCAGTCGTGCCAAGTGTGCGCCTTAACTGTGCGGTTAATTCCAAATCTGCGAACAAAAGTGTATTGGAATTAAAAAGTGATAGCGCGCATTATTTCCACGATAAATTTGCGGTCGTTCGGTATTAGTACAATATTTGCACCGAAACCAATTAGCGAAGTTGTCCCAGAGGGAACGAGAGACCTTCACGAAACTTTTATATTTCATCAGCCGCAGATGGCGCTATGGCTTTTAAACTCCGCGGGTCACGTAAGACCCAACCCTCCCCCTAACCCCTTAACAACCCCCACGTAAATCAACTTCGTACTTTGAAATCGCCAATACTACTACCACCACCACCACCACCACCGATGGTCTTAATTCATCTCGTCTTTGGTTCTTTTCTCTTTTATTATTTTATTTTATCTCACGAATTATCCACCCCTCCAGGTGAATTATACTAGATTCACCACCTAGTTGGCACGTGCTTTTTAGCGTTAACCCCCTCCCGGGCGATATAATTCATCGAGACGGGGATTTCACTAACGAAAGTATAATTAAATTGCAACGAGGTCTTAATTTTAATCAAGCAACTTTTGAGATTCCGCTGAAGATTTTTCAAATGTAATTAACCGCATTTTCCGTGCCCTTAATGCGCTGGAGCTTTTCCCTTTTTCCCCATTTTCCCCACCCCACCCCCCCCCCCCTCTCACTTTTCCTTTATCCGTGATAAAAATGCGTAGTTATCTCGAACGTTTCTCTCACTTATTGTCAGCCAATTAACGTTAACGTTAATACCATTCAGTGTGGCTTGGTTCTAAAGGGGTCAATGTCGAAATACTTAGTGGGTTACTAAAAAATTAGGTCAAACATTAAAATAAAGCTTTTTACATTATCCTAATCGGATAAAGTATTGCGATCGTGCGAAAATTCGACCTTGAAATTTTGACTGATTTGTATCAGGTATCATCCACTGATCACGTTTTCATGATTTCTGGAAAATGTCTGTGTACTTTTGTTTAAAATCGCTAACCACTCAAAAACCGTTTATCCTATTAAACTGAAACATCATACAATACATTTGACTTTCAAAATTTTTCGTAAACCGGAAGTGGTACTTCCCTTGGAAAACTACCTAATTTTTTAATGTATATTATGAGACACTTTCTATGATGCAATACCCTAAAGAATTCTCTACAATGTCGAATTCTCTACGTAGAGACTGCGATCGATACGTTCTACATATGTATAAGGCATTATAAAATGTATAAGCGTAACTTATATATGTAATAGAAAGGTTTTGGGCAAGTCTTGTTTAAAAAAAGATCTGAAAGCTTCTGGACACCTTTTATGAAATAATGTCTTACTGTAATAATTTACGCGCAAACATGACTACTATTAAAAATAATAGGTTTAAATGCCTAAGATCTCTAAAATAAATAAATATCACTTTTAAAATCACTCTCTACGTATATAGACTGAAGTAACAAGTGTCAAACATTTTACATAACTTTGCAGCAGATTTTCAAAGTTTTTTCTGGTCTTATTCGTCCAGCAACTTGTTGGTACACTTTTGCGAAACTGTTCTTTGACGTGTTGACACGTGTTAGATATCTATATCTATTCCAGTCTTTACATAATCAACTATATACATATATAGACGGTATCATAAGCTGATTGTGCCATTTTGTTTGATTCGTGTGAATTTTTACAGTCTAAATACAACTTAACTTTACTACATCACCGTTCACCATCCACTGCTGGATGAAGGTCTCTCCAATCCTCTTCCATTCCTGTTTGTCTTGAGCAATCTGCATCCAGTTGACTCCACATATTCTTGTCAATTCATCAGCCCATCATCCACTTGGTCTAACTTGCTTTCTTTCACATCCTCTCGAATACCATTCCAGTATTTCTCGCGTCCATCTGCCATCCATTATTCTCGCTATGTGTCCACTTCAACTTTTTCACACGTTCCGCTATATCTGCCAATTTGGTCATACTTCTTATTCCTCTTACCATCTCTTCTCGTTATATGGAGCATGCTTCTCTGTGTGCACTGGATCTTGCGTAACATTCTTGAATTTAGCATCCACATTTCACATCCATACATCATAACTGGCAATACGCATTGTTCGTATGCCTTATTTTTTAAGCATAGCGGAATGTTGGATTTAAAAACTATGTTTATCCTTCGTTTTATTTCTTCTTCTTTACAACCAGTCATAACCACCAATTATCCTAGGTATAAATAACTATCAACTATCTCTACAATATGCTTATCTACAGTGATTGTATATTATTCACACTTGAATGATGAAAATGACTGAATTGATACAAATTTCAACATCATCGTGCCATTTTAATTTATTACGTGTGCACCGCTTAAACTTTAAATCTTGTTATCCCATCTCATTCGCTTTTGTATATTAAACTTTTCTTTATACATACATATGTATGTACGTTAATGTAAAATATGTTGCGTTACACGAAACTTGATAATTTAACTAGCTTAAGTTTTGCCGAGCGAGTTCTCCGAATGCCATTCTTGAGAACTGAATCAAAGGCAGTTTCCACACTCCCTCAATCTCCTACCCCTCTTTTCATTCTCCATCCCCTTCCCCTTGCCTCCCTTCTTTGCCCATAAGCTCTAATGGAATAAATATTCAGAGTAAATGAACTGAGGAAATCCTCACTTCATTTATTCATTTTGAAGTTAAGTCCAACTGCGATATAATAATAGTAGAGTTTATGCAGGTTAAATAAACGCGATATTTTTTTAATCCAACATTCCGCTATGCTTAAAAAAGAAGGCATACGAACAATGCGTACTGCCAGTTATGACGTATGGATGTAAAACGTGGATACTGAATTCAAAAATGTTACGTAAGATCCAGTGCACACAGGAAGCATGGAAAGATGTATGCTCGGTATAACGAGAAGATATCGTAAGAGGAATACATGGGTAACACGTATGATCAAAGTAGTATGCGAAAAAGTTAAAGTGGAATGGCATCCGAGAGGATGTGAAAGAAAGCAAGGTAGACCGAGTGGACGATGGGCTGATAAATTGAGAAGAATATGTGGATGCAGATTGCTCAAGACATACAGGAATGGAAGAGGATTGGAGAGACCTTCATCCAGCAGTGAATAGTGAACGGCTGAAAATTATGATAAACTATGAATCGTGCGATTTATTGTACATATGTAGTATAAAAGACGCTAAAATGCGTCAACGGTTCAACGGCTCGAATATGCGCTATTAGCTTTCCGGCTTATACAGTATTAACTATTCATAGAAATGCTACAAAAAATACGATTGAACATTCATTTTCTTCATAGCATATAACCTTATATGTACATACATATGTATATATAGTGAACGGCTGGAAATGATGATGAAATAAAGATGCTCAATAGTATGTATGTAATGCGGGGTAAACCTGTTCTGAAATAATATTAATAATATAAAATGTTATTCCTTTGTTCATATTGAAGTCTTTAGACTAGTATAAATTATGAAATTGTATTTAAAAAGATCATAAAATTAAATGTGTACATATGTACATACATACATATGCAGCTTTTATATTGAATTTTGTTTGAAATCTTTATAGTTTTTGTGTGGAAATGTGTGTGTATCCTTCTTTAGGAAAATACCGTCACATTTTTTGTCTCAATAAACGATAGGTCATCACAATAAACGACCCAGAGGGAAAAAAGTCACGCGCCACTCGAAGCATTCCATAACGTGAGAAATTTTCTTTCTTCCCATTTTCTCTTCGCATATCATATTTATAACGAGCTTTGTGAGTTCGTTGTCGTTGGCGAAATTTTTCTGCGACGTAATAATGCACTATTGGTCCGAAATTTTGCATGCTTTCTCGTACATATTGTGTTTTTGGCGAAAGTATTGCTAAACATAGCTTTGTACGTATGCGGAAGTATTCATGGATTATAAATTATTATTGAGTATGCATTATAAATTGTGTCGTTAAGGTTGTTGAAGTGGATTCGTTGAATTATTCAATCCGTTTAGTAATTAATCATTTCGTTTAGTGTGTTTATATTGCAGATGTCAGACTACATATAAACTTTTGACAAATTACATATGTACATACATACATATGTACATTCGATAAATAATGTCATTTCACTCACATCAACATTTAATTAATAAAATAATGAATCTTTCGTAGTCACAGTACATAGATAATCATATTGTAGAGATAGTTGATAGTTAGTTATACCTAGGACAATTCGTGAATATGACTGGTTGTAAAGAAGAAGAAATAAAACGAAGAATGAACATAGTTTTTAAATCCAACGTACTGCTATGCTTAAAAAAGAAGGTATACGACCAATGCGTACTGCCAGTTATGACGTATGGGTGTCAAACGTGGATGCTAAATTCAATAATGTTACGCAATATCCAGTGCATACAGATAAGCATGTAGAGATAGTTGATAGCTGTTATTTATACTTGGGACAATTGGTGAATATGACTGGTTGTAAAGAAGAAGAAATAAAACGAAGAATGAACATAGTTTTTAAATCCTACGTACTGCTATGCTTAAAAAAGAAGGCATACGACCCATGTGTACTGCCAGTTATGACGTATGGGTGCTAAATTCAAAAATGCTACGCAAAATCCAGTGCACACAGAGAAGCAGGGAAAGATGTATGCTCGGTATAACAAGAAGAGATCGTAAGAGGAATACATAGGTAAGAAGTATGATCAAAGTGGTAGATATAGCAGAACGTGTGAAAAAGTTGGAGTGGACACATAGCGAGAAATACTGGAATGGTAACCAAGAGGATGTGAAAGAAAGCAAGGTAGACCGGGAGGAAGATGGGATGATAAATTGAGAACAATGTCAAGTCAATGCAGATTGCTCAAGACAGACAGGAATGGAAGAAGAATGGAGAGGCCTTCATCCAGCAGTGAACGGCTGAAAATTATGATGAAATCTGTCTGTTTATCCGTCCGTACTTGATTTTCATTGAAAATTTAAACTACCACTATCGTTAGCCCACTCATACATCAATAATAAAACACCCGTTGATATTTCGTAAGCTTTTCAAACTTAAATGGATATTTAAATTTTAATTTAACGCGCACTCAACACAATAATGTATGTTGGTTGATGTGGTGGTGTGCATGCGTTTTATTTACTTACGTACTTGAAAAATTAATTTCATCACTTTTTGTATTCCTCAAATATGTACATATATGGATTGGCTACACCCGAATTTTTTCATTAAGTAAGGCTTATGATTGGAGTAAGCCATTATTCCACTTAGTATGTGTGTGGCAGAAGTAGTAACCGCTGAACTTCTAAGATGATGCAGTAGTGGCAATTTACATACGTCCCTCTTGCCAATAAGCAGGGTAATGGCACTAGGGGCGTCATAAGTGGATGAGTGCAGGTGCGCTTTAAGATTCCACATATACCGAGATATACCCATGGATATTATAGTATATAGTAGTGGTAATAAATGAGTGTGTGGGCAGATACTAATGGAGTATCGATCAGAGGCCAAAGAGCACGGCTGGCAAACTTCAACATCAACGCGCTAACGACAGCACAGCTCGCTCCAAAAAAGTTGTACCGACTTTTTTTGCCCTTCTCCTTCTTCAAACGAGCCCTTTTTCTATCATGGCTCGGACGCTTGCCCACTTTTAATAATTACCCGAACAACCAATACGAATTCGCTACGAGAAACAAACGTTGAGAAATTTTCTACCTTTTTTTCTTATACAGGATGGGTCTTAAAAAATCAGGGTGCTGTTTTCAAAAAATTATATCTACGTAACTAACAACGCTACGGTGATTTAATGTAAAGCAACTTTAAAGTTCAGTTTGTCTTCTTTTTAATGAAATTGTAGTTTTTTTCAAACAGAAGGTTATTAACGTCAAAATTAGCCTTGGCAGAAAAAACGTATTTTATAAGGAAACTAAGCTGACCCGGCATGCGTTGCAATGCCCGATCCCGTTCCCGTTCCCGTTCCTAGTACGTTATCTGACGCGTGAGCAGGCCCGTTCCCGATCCCGTTCCCGTTCCCGTTCCAGATCCCGTTCCCGTTCCCGCTTCCCGGTCCCGATCCCGTTCCCGTTCCTAGTACGTTATCTGACGCGTGAGCAGGCCCATTTCCGTTCCCGTTTTTTCCCGATTTTTTTTCACAGGAACCATCCCCGGCATGATCACAATAAATCCTGAAAGTTTCATCGCGATCGGTTGAGTGGTTTAGGAGCCTATAAGAGACAAACAGACAGACATTGATTTTCGAATATAGATTTCATACATATTCACACTTCCTTTTGATTTATTTTACTTTTCAAGTTGTAGAGCGAATAGAGGACCATATTTTTTGGACTAAAAACCTGTATAAATTAATTAATTAAACCATGCATGCATCGAAGACTATTATTGCTGTTCTGTTATGATTAGTTTGCAAAAGTGTATTATACATGCATATACATATGTATGTAGATAAAAGTACTTCCTGGATGCTAGTAGTTGTACTTTTTTTTGAACTGGCAATACTCAATCTGATTCGATTGGTTATATTTCATCTGTCATTAAAAGTTTACTTGACAGCTCACTATTTGAAAGAAAAATGCCTTATAAAACCCGAAAGATCATAGGAAGTACTTCTGCAAAGTTCTACAAAGTTCTACAAAGGAACAAATAGACATACATATAGAGAATTCAATTGCACTTTATACATAGATTGAGTTGCAAACTTTCACGCCTTATAAATAATACACGTAAAAAGTATTAACGTAAATTCAAATTATACATTTTAAATTGGATCGTGAGATAGATTCGATTTCGTTGAAATTCGATTCTGCGATAATTTTTTTTTTTTGCCCTATAGATTACACCCGATATGCCGTCAAGATTCCATTTCCATTTTTAACGAATTTCCAAATTTTAACGCTTTTATATGTATGTATGTATGTATATACATAGGAAAAGTCGGAAAATTAACATTTTCATTTGAATTAAAATTCGTTCGAAGAAACGAAGGCGAACGAACATAAGGCGGTGAATTTTCAGCGAATGCAAATTTTCGTTTTCGACGTTGTCATAATACGTATAATGGCCATTGGACTCAAAAGGGAATTATCTAAGACGCAAATTTGTAAGAATTTGTATCAAAGTGAGCTAATTCTGAATTAATATAAACTTTTCGTTGCGTATACATATGTAAAATTAAATACGGAGATGAAAAAATTAAAAAAATATTATTATTTGAAGTGTTATTAAACTGGAACGTGTGAAAAAGTTGAAGTGGCAATGGACTGGACACATACAACGAAGAATGGATGGCAGATGGACGCGATAAATACTAACGTAAATGGTATCCGAGAGGATGTGAAAGAAAGCAGGGTAGACCGAGTGAACGATGGACTGATGAATTGAAAAGAATATGTGGAGTCAACTGGATGCAGATTGTTCCTTCATCCAGCAGTGGATGGTGAACGGTTGAAAATGATGATGATGATGAATATTAAACTAAGTACCTACATACTTATTGTACATATATCTATAGTGTGCAAAGAACAAAAATCCTCGACATTTTATACATGTATGTAATATCCAAAACGGTACTTTTGAAGGTTGCCTCTTCACTATTTAACAAACATCTGTCACAGTGAAGTAACTAGGGAAAGTTGCCTTCTAGAAGGGATAGAAGAGGTGAACTATGATTTAGTAAATGGGTAGGAATTTTTCGTGTGGTGCCAATTTTGTGGAACCGTCTCCTTAACTCATCATCATTTTCAGCCGTTCACCATCCACTGTTGCCTTTCCAATCCTTTTCCATTTCTGTCTGTCTTGAGCAATCTGCATCCAATTGACTCCCCAGATTCTTCTCAATTCATCAGCCCACTCGGTCTAACTTGATTCCTTTCACATTCCAGTATTTATCGCATCCATCTGCCATCCATTCTTCTCGCTATGTGTCCAGTCCATTTCCACTTCAACTTTTTCACACGTTCCGCTATATCTGCCATCTTGGTCACGCTTGCCAATGGCGATATTTATAGTTGAAATCTCTTCAACCGCTGAACTATCACCTGGCTCTGATGTAAATTAATTGCATATGCTAATTTGAATATATTGTTTGTTACAGGTATGTTCGAATACATGAGTGAGTGGTCCGGCCCCTCCTATTTGGAGGAGGCCGGACTTAACCAATTCAACTGTTCGCCGACGACCGTTTCGACCGATTGCCCCTACAATGACACCTGGCTACTGAGGAACGACTCGGATGCCATGTTTAATGTCACCGGAACCGGAAACAGCACGTCGGCCAATGAAAACCTCAGCGAAGTGATTGCAATGGCAGTCACTTCGGTCATATTGGCCCTCATCATACTCATCACCATCATCGGTGAGTACATTAAACAATATTTTCCGTACTGTATGTACATATACATATAACAATGTCATACAAAATCGTATAGGGTAGTTCCACTAAAAAAAAGTAGGCGATTTTACGTAAAACAAACATTAAAGTGACTATTTATCCTTTCTACAATTGTTTATGGGTATTATAATTAAGGCGATCCACTAAGCTGTTTGATTTAAATAAAAGCCCGGTGACTTCAAAACATCGCACACATTTTGCTCAAACAATGGAGTGATAAAAGCGATTAAATTTTGAGGGCGAGGGGCGGTACGGGCCGAGGGTCTGTCTCTGTCTCGCATCAACGCGGAAGAACAAGAGTGACGGCAATATCGTTTCACCCGTCCGGTCGGTCAGTTTGCATAGAAACGCCACGAAACGATTTTCACTACCGTGCCAATAGAAGTTTTACTTCAAAAAATTTCACAGCAGAATTGTAAAGCCGCGTACTCATATTAGCGAACATGAGCGTGTAATGCAACAAATTTTGTACATACGTTCGCGAGCATACTTTGAGCGCGCTCTGCAACGTTCGTGGCGATCCACTCGGTGTCGGTTTTTGCCGCGAACACAAAGTGGCGTTCGCATTTGGTTGCACGGCAAGTGTGTACATGGCGTCCACATTAGCGAGCATTACATTACACGCTCATGCTCGCTAAATGAGTACGCGACAAAATGTTTTGTGTGTAACGTGAAACTTACCTATAATGAAAATTTATGAAATCTTAG
>JAGVSN010000158.1:0-12628 GCA_022651745.1 Parapsyche elsis | reverse complement strand
GAAATAGATAAACTATGCAACAATATTATTATTTTATTGTTGGTGGATAGGGTGCTCAGGCCAAATCGAAGAACAAATGAGTATCAGTAGAGGTCCATACAAAAGATGTCCATAAATATTAATGACAATGATTAAATGGATTGAAGTGTGTTTTGAAATAAATTTTTGAGATATCTTCTTATTGTTTTAATTTTTAGTATTTTGGTTATTTATATTTTGAATATACCGCCCTTTAAAATATTTAAAAAATTACGTTTGTTTTATCGCATCAATTTTTAATTCCAGAAAATTTCTATATAAGCAGTTGCATTTTCATTAAATTCATTATTTTTTGGTGCTCCAAGAATATTTAAGAAAAAGAAGATTTCAAATCCTCAACAATCAAGATAACAAGAAAAAAGAATTTGGGATGGAAACTACTCTAGATAATTTATTTCTCGAGGAAACGATTCTCAAGGATATCAATCTTGAGAATACAGATCTTATAAACTCAATGAGAACTGGAGATGCCCAATTTTCAAATTTCAATGAGTCTTTTGATACTTCAATAGAAGATTCGATAAGTATTAGAGATAAAGATGAAAGTAAGAATCCTACACACTTTATTATAATTATAATAACTTTTAGGTTCTATTATCTTCTGCCCGACCATCACTTCTACACCGAAACGGATGGATTCAATAGATTCTTTCAACACTATAGTGGATAAACGGAAAATAATTATTTGAATATGTGAAAATGTAGAATTATGTTAGAAATGAAGCAGAAGGAGCAGACACCATTCCTCTTCTCAATCAAAACTCATCCTCCATAAATTCCAACTTCTTTATACAAGAGAAAAGGTCAGACCAGTAACAACGGATAGTCTCAAAAATCAGGTTCGTGCAATCAAAGCAGAAAACCTTAAACTTAAGAAAAAAGTCTTACAATACCAGGAGACTATCCAAGGCTTCCCTGAAAACAGAGCCTACGTTGTCTGACCATATTTAATGAATATATTTGTAGTTTTTTGTAAAGGGGCTTTAATAATAATTTATTTATATAACATTCAAAAGATATAGAAAGTATCATTAAGTTTATAATAAATAGTTATGTAAATATCAGAAAAAAATAGTAATTACAAATTCTAGAAAACTAGGTATAGATGTCTTATTAACATGCTCAATGATACCATCAAAGAATGGTAGCAAAGTTATTAATAGGGTTAGATTAAAGAAGCTGAGGGACAAAGTGATTTTCTTAATAATTTTACATGTATTTCTAGAGTATTTGTACTAAAGGCATGAAATGTATTACCATTTCTAACACCCTACTTTAATATTCTCAAATATTTTTCACTAAAACTATGAGACTACGAACTTTTAAACACATTTTTTTTCTTAGCACCATAGTATATTTTATCTGTAATCCTCTTTGCTTTAGTGTTGCTAATGTTTTTCCCTAATGTGGACTATCAAGCTAATTGTCTCCTATTGTCTTTTTTTAGCTATAGTTTTCTATTGTCTTCTAGCTATAGTTTCCCTAATATCTTCTTTGTTAATCCTAAGCTCCATACCTTAAATTGTATGTTTGTGTCGTTAATTTACTGGCTTTGTTAACCATATTAAAGTAACCATATGCATCCCAGAGACAATGGTGACCCCAGCACTGAGACAAAATCCCAGGATAACTGACCATCCCTACAGGTGGGGAGAGATGAAACAATGTTCTATTCAATCATTTGCTATTCTTCATTAACAGACATTTCTATCGATAGATCTAAATATCGATTCCAGCAGACTCAGTGTTTTACAGAGTCTTTCTTCAATTACTAAATTTCGCGGAGAGAAGTGTATGATAGAAGTTCTTGATTATTGCGGATTTTTTACAGGTTACCAGATGACCATAAAGGAATAAATAATACATTTACATCTCTAATAGCAAATGTTACATATTAGAACATTCTTTGTCCTTTCATTTTATGGTTATGGTTACTTTATTTTAAAATGATTCAACATCTAATTGTTTAAAATATTCCTTAATATTTTAGGTCTTATCAGACGTTTACTAATATCTCCAATAAACCTTAATCATATTTTCAATATTTAAAACAAATTTTGATGAAAAATATCATAACCATAACATATAATATTTCGGAACGATTTGCGCAATCTTCTTTAAATAATTAAAATCTTCGTTTGCAAAAAAAAAATGTCTTCAACCTAGTTAGAGTGGTAATATCAAACTCGGTTGGTGATGAAAAAATAATAAACCCATATCCATGTTAAATGAATGAAGGAATAAATTTTACAAAATTACAAATTTTTTTATTTATAATATTTCCTTGTTTGATCCGCCAAACTGAGAGACAATGTTGTCAACGCTTGTTTTGTATCCTTTTGATAAGGATTTTAACCCGATACCATTGGTTTACCATCTGGAAAGGGGTTTACTCTTTTTTTTTATCGATCGAGATCAGTGATAACCACCATTTTATCAGCAGTATGAGAGATAGACTCTTACCCAGTGAAGGGATCTGGTGATGTAACAGCTTGATAGTCTTTGTCCACCGCCTCCTATCCTCTTCGCTAAAATTCCTTCATTTTGAAATTATATATGTGGCTTTTAATAAAAATAACTGGGTAATTCAGGGTGATCAACACCAGCTTTTTTTAGGAACCTGATCCCAAAATTATTTAAGGTGCTTGGCTCCCTTAACTCAGGAACAAGCTCAATATGATTATCATCACCACTAGAAAAATTTAAAAAAACTATATATAAATTTTACCTAAAATCCTATATCGATCTATCTTTCTTTATCATCAGGATAGTGCTATTGATTTTTCGGTTTTTTTGTTCCGTGTTGGAAGTCATAATTATGATTTTATTAAAATTGTTTTACCTTTATACTCAAAAAACTTTAAAACAAAGCCTATTTGATAAAACTTAATGTAGGACCCACTATGATCCCCAAAACAAAGTATCCAAAAATTTTAGCGTACTACAAACTAACAGTTTCCATGACAACAATATGTTAAATCATTTCTGGAACCAATATGACTCGTATCCATGTGGAGTAATTCTGGATGTTACGCATCATCTCAATGATGCAGCATCGATTGATTTGACAAGTTGTAATTGAGCTGCCGTTGTATAAGCATCTTCAATCCTTTATTTAAAGGTAGTTGTTGCTGCTGTGTGTGGGTGGGATGGTGATTTTTTTGGGTTGCTGCCATCATCAACTGGTTGATCCACTTGGGGATTGAGGGCTCCAAACTTGGGAATAACATCCAACGTCTGCAGACCACAAGCTTCAACATTGTAAGCCTTCTCCCCGTCACCATCAGGCTTTATTAGCATTTTCCTTCAATCGAAATTTTTCAGAATCCTGTAATTAACAACCTCTATTGATAAATTAAATTTCGTAATCCTAATGGATCTGAAATGTCCGTAGTAAAAGTTGCAATACAGAAAGTCTATATCATTCATAATCTAGCAACCACTTTTTGGTATCTTAAATTTTTTGAAAATTCAGATTCCATGCTTTTTTGCTAATTTATATAGATTAACCCCATATAATATATTCTCTGCTTTGGTAACCGATTGAATTCTTTCCTGTATCTGATATTATAAGGTAGGATTATTGGGTCAATGGGTACCTTACACCCCATAACTCGACATTTTCCTTTGAATATGACTGATGTATAAGGTCTGAACATTTTCGATGTACTGTTGTGGATTCTTATAAATTTCGAAAGCTTTGAAATGGATTTCTTTATAGTTGATATTTGAAATAATTTTTTTAAATATTTAGTTAAGACCCTTACCCATACTTTTCTTTATCAATTATATCCTAGCATCTATATTAGAAACTTCTTTACATAGTCATAGTCTTTCCAACCCTATAGTAACAATATAGTCTTACCAACCACTATAGTAACTAAATATCCTTACCGTCCGCTATAGTAACCACTATAGTAACAGCATTGTCTTACCAACCACTAAGTAACCTAAATGTCTATAAAGATGCGCAAAATTATTGAATTCATTTTTTCTTTAGAATTCTCTGACAAAATTTCAACGACATGGACAGCAACTGATGCTCATAGGGACATCGGAGACGTGGACGGATTCTCGAGGTATGTCTTCTGCAGGATTCAGCCTCTATCAAAGGAGCAAAGCCCAGTAGCCCCAATTCTTCGAATCAGTCGATTGCTATCGACCTCACGAGAAAAAGTAAAGAAGCGTCAAGACTTTTTTTTTTTTTAAGATGGCAATTCGCAAAACATCTTCTTTATTCTCAACAGGACCGTTGAATCGCAGTATGGGTCACAATTATAGCCATCTGGATGCGCCCAAAGAGAAGGTGAAAGAATGGGCCTACTACTGCAGAGGAAAAACCCATTGTCACATGGGTTGGAGGCAAATTAGATCCTCAGACTCAAGCGGATTTGGATAACCCACAAGTATTTCCATAAGGGGTATATGGAAGACACAATGAAGTGCAGCTTCAATGTTCGGGAGGAGTTAGTTCCTATCAATCCAGGAGGATGCAAGACTATCTGGAGAATGACTCCGATGACTTTTTTATAATTTGTGTAATTTTATGGTAAATACTATCTCAATTATAAACAATGTTGTTTTTTGTTGTTCTTTTTTTTATAATGAATTTGAGAAACGATGCGGTGTTCCAAATAGTTGGCCCTAGCAAAAGCGGAAAAACCCATTTTGTTTTACAAATTGCTACAAAATAAAATTATTTTATCGAAAATTTTAATCAAATATGCACTGCATCAGAGGGGTGGAGGAGAGTGGATTAACCGAGTTTGAATTTTGTAAACTTTAAAATATCAAAGGTTGTTCAAGGTTTCGATAAAAAATTGGGCAAATAGATTGAAAAGGGGGATGTAATCATCATAGATGATTTATATCAAGGAAGCAAATAAGGAGGCAGTTTTAATAATCTATTCAAAAAAGGTGAGTCATCGAAAGGTGGCAGTATTTTTTTAATAACAAAAAATTTCCCAAGATGGTAATCATAGGACTCGGAATATTAAATGTACAATATCTAGTACCATTTAAAAAATCCTAGGGATCAAATCGCAGTCGATTTTGTTTCACGGCAAGCGTTTCCTACAAATAAAAAATATTTGATAGATGCATTCCAAGATGCAACCAAAGATCCTCATGGTTAAGAATTTTTTATTGATTTTACCCAACAATGTCCAGATATACTAAGGGTACTATCTAATATATTTTAACCCAAAGAGGGAGAAGTTTATATTTTAATGGTTGAAAGACTAAGAAGGTTAAAAACTTTAATAAATGAACTTCAAGAAAGAAATTAATGCCCACAATAATGAAGCAAACAAAGTTTGTTAAATTTTTTATAAAAATGTATTATCAAAATTGCAAAGGCAAAGAGAGGGTTAAACAAATGACTGAGGGTTTAAAAGTTGCTAGAAAACCAGCGGCTAAAAATTCTGTTGTAATGTTTTGCTGATAGTATGTAAAACTAGGAAATAAAATGCCATAATCTTTATTTATAATAACGTGGTTACATACCAAAATTCCCCATTAAAACCAAAGCTATGGAGAAGGTCAGCACCCTAAGATTTTACTGATAGTTAAGTTAACTTGATATGAAATGTCTTTCGTGGCGTCCAAAGAGAACTAATTAAAGTTTACCAAAGGATAACATAAAGTTTAAATGTGGACTTAACTGAAAATAGTTTAAATGTTATAATAAATAAACCCTTAATTTCCTCTTGAGTGCTGTAAATAATGAATTGTCAGGAAACAATTCAATCCTTGTATAATATAGAGTGTTAACAATGGTTTATTGATCACAATGAACCCCCTCGAAGGATCCATCTGTTAAAGGTTCTCTGTCGATTTCTTCTTTTTAATGTAACCTTCACCTTCCATAAATAGAATATAAATAAATAAAATACTATTAAAATAACAGTAGAAAATTAATTGCCTAATAATAGCAAAAGCTATTTTAGTGAATTTGGGAAAAGGAGGTAGGATGTAACATCCCCTTAATCCTAAAAATAGTAATTAATAGTTATATGAACTCAAGAGAGACAGTTTACGAATGGTATAAAGGGACTGCTTCAGAGCAGAGGGGGCTAACAAAACATTACAACGAAAGTTAATTGACATTGTGGTAAAAGTCTTGGTAAAAAAAAATCATTGAAGTGCCAGCTGGTACAGTTAGAAGGAAAATCAATTTGTTAAGTACACAACTCGTTAATCGTAATCGACATTTAACCATCTGGCGGAGGTAACACGACTATAAATACAGAATTCAATAAAAGGAAAATATATTATCCTGGCTAGGATGTCCTTAAGTGGAGTTATTTACGTGTAACGTTTTTCAGAGTGAAGTCATAATAAAACTATGTATTTAAGTATTCATACTTTCATCTTAAATTACCCAAAGAGGACAATGTTGTAGTCTACGAACATTGCAATTGTACGTATTGTAATTATCAAAATATCTCATCGTATTTTAAGACTTTGCCTTTTGTTATTATTGAAGAGAAATATATGGGAGCTTTTGAATTCCTTAAACGCATTAAGTCGTTAGATAGTAATAAGTGTTTGCGGTTTAACATTGTATACAGCATAATTTGAGTGAGCCGACGTGATACGTGGGGCATTTTCGAACATTAAATAACAGTAATTTTTTTTTTATTCTTTGTGAAGCATCCTAATTAGATACAACACTATAAAAAGTATATGAGTATAGCAGAAGTTCATCTACTAACTCAATATTCGACAGTGATAACGACAGATCAAATCCAAAGTGAAAGGATCCAGAGTCCAGAGAGTTATTAATTTAGAATCCTGAGATAGATAGATTAAATATAATGGGTGAAATAAATCAGCAAAATAAAATGCAGGTGTTCCCTAACGTGAAATATGATGGTAAACCAACTAAATTAGCCGAGTCTTTACTTGAGAACAAGTAGGCTCGACAGACGAGATGAAAGTGTAAAAAACCAGGTCATCATGCAAGAAATTGCAAGATGAATAATGAACATTTCCCACAAACAAATAATAAAGATAGTAAACCAAATAACACTACAGTAAATACTGTTAGTCATGATTTGGAAAGTCGATTGTTGTTAGAAGAAATTAGAGAACTTCGTGTATTAAAAGAGAGGTTAACTGCGGAGATAAAGGGAAATAAAAGCGGACATAAACGCAACAAGGCTGAAAATTCTCCCTCTAAATATTAATGATACCCAGTGTTCCATGTTAGAGAAATAAAATTGATGTGAGAACAAATTTAGAGGAAGAACTCGGAAAGGAAAACGCAGGAGATTCCTGAAAAAAGATTCAGTCTTTTCGAAGAGGAACTAAAAAAAAAAGATCAAAGTGGTCAAAATGATCCATGTGATCAACCAAATGTCCTTAGTGGAAAAAATGATCTGAATATGGCCAAAATGTCCTTCCGTGGTAGAAGACCAAAGTAATATAATAAATATAAGCGTAAACGACGTTATCGACGCCGCAAGCGTCAAAAAATAATAAATTAAGGAAGCTTAAGATAAATTAATTAAATTAACAATTAATTATGATGAATTGAAAAATTAGTCCCACTACTTTTTACAGTACGTGGAGGAAAACTCATACAGGCATATGGTGAAATTATTATTACAACGTTATGGGAAAAGTTGAGAAAAAGAATGGAAAAACGGCTAGAATCAATTGAAAATTGAGATGCCAAACCAAACCTTGAAAGATATCGAGGTTCATCCCCACGTTGGTAAGAAAAATAAGGGAAATAGTAAGAAAAGAAATAAAGACAACAGATATAATACTATTAGTATTCTGTGGTCAACAACTTGATGACGATGAGTTCATCATAGAATGTGGGGCATTGCCTAATAGCCATCACAATTTAATAAGGGTCTACGTAATAACTACGTCTCAAGATTGTAACAAACCTATAGAGGAAGAAATTGTTCCTAGAAAGGTTGTTGAAGAAAATAATAATTCCTAGAAAAAAAAATCGTCGAAGAGGACGAACTGGAAGAAGTTAGGGAAGATTCCTGAAAACTCCTCAATTTCAAGAGGAGGAACAAGAAGAGGATATTGATATAAATTTATGGGATAGAGCAAATGAGGATTTGGAACAAATGTTAAATAAAGATAGATTTACGGAAAGAGGAATGGCGTTGATATTGATAAAGATGAACAGAAATGCCTGGTACATCAGCTCAGAGACCTGAGCCAAAAAGCCTAAACCAACCGTAACAAATAAGATTCCTACAGAGGAACCGACAAATAAAAGTGGTAGATCCCAGGGGAGACCACGAAAGGATAGTTATCCAAAGTTGAAATAGATGTCGAGCAGAGACAAAATTTAGAAGATAACTTTAGCTAATCGAATGGCTAAACAGTTAGAAAAAATTAGGAAAAGTCGGAAAAAACCTGGTGAAAAGGACTCCCCGACAAGTAATTAAATTACTAATGCAAAGAATTGCACCACATTTACTAGCTGCAACAGAAGAGAGTCAAACTTTAAATAGCGAAATTGTGCGTCAAATACGACAATTAATCTCGGAAATGAGAGTTACATTCGCTGACTTAAGTTCAAAAGACATCTGCAGAGTAGATGAAAATATAATTTCACAGTTTATAAAATTATAAATGAACAAAGGTTCCAAGGTATTAGCATTCCTGATATATAGGATATGTTCACGTGCAAGAACACAAAACGAAATTAGAAGCAAATATAACAGAAGCTGCACAAATTTTAGATACCCTCTTGTCTCCATGGATTGCGGAACAAGGAGGATGGAGTAAAATATTGAATAAAAAAAGGAAACTGAACGACAGAATGTTCAAACCACACCACAACAGTCTGGGTGGTTATCCAAATTAATTACCGTGCTTACATTGTTGTCACAATTAGGACAAGGCACTGGATTACATGTGTACGATTGTTCAAAACCTTCGATAGGTGAAAAATATTCTTTGTTGGAAATAGAAAACTGTCCGGAAGCAAATCCTGCAAACATCACTATAGGAGAAAAAAATACGTTTACAACGTATATCAAGAATCGGATTTTTGGCGAACAATGGCTCAAGAATGTAAGGTGTTAAAATCTAGAAGGGTATTCCACTGTGGTATGCATCACCATTCCTCAAGTGTCTGACGAACCATTCATGCCAGTTATTCCCACATCGGAATATTGCTCTGACGCATTCCTAAATAAACAAATAAGAATGGATTCGATCACACAACTACCAGCGCAGGTAGGAAAACGATTGTTCAACAAGTGTATCGAACCGGAACAGTGGATGCGGCAGGAAACTGTCAAGGAGGTGGAATGACGCTAGATGGAGTACCTAGAGGTGGAATGGTAGAAATAGAGACTTATCAGGTGGAACTAAAGAATATCAAGTCACATTCGATACCGATACCGGTAAAATGATGACAATGCCTGAATGTTCCGCAGACCACACCTCGTGTAATACTGGTGAATCCATGATCGTATATATAAAGTTAAGAAAAATAAGTGTAATATGATTTTATTAAAATCAGACATATTATTTGTATCACAGAAAAATAAGAATGCAGACCCAGTAGTGAACTATGTAAATCGCTGCAAATTAGCTCCAGAAATGAAAAGAAAACAATGAGCCAAGGACATAGATCCTTTTTTTTTACGTTCACAAACGTTGCCAACTACATCAAATCTAATTTTTTTGTATTAGTTCATTTGATTAATTTCCATTATCAAGGGCGAACACAAATATGACACGGTTGGAAAACCGCCAAATATATTTGGAATCAAAATGGGAATTCGAAAGACTCATTACGTTTAGCAGAATAATGAAAAAAGCACGAACAATTAAAGTTGCAAGACTGTGGATCGCCTTGCTGCTAGATATTCAACCGTAGTATTAACCATTAAGAAGGAATATGGCACATGACTACGTACGACCATTCGAACCATTTGTTTTATATCTCGAGTTAATATAAAACGAAGATAGAATAGGTTTCAATCAGTCAAAATAGATATGCCAGCAAGACAACGAAATACGGAACAAGAAAATTTAAAATAATGTTCAGGAATAAGCCAAAATCAGCCAGCCTCAATAAGCCAAAATCAGCTGCCTAGGAAGTATTAAAGAATTTCGAACAACAAAATTTTAAATGACGAAACAACAGAATTAAAACACCAATTTAACAGAATCATTATGGCTTATGTTACATTTTAAAAATTGTGTTAAACCATGTGGAAGATATAATGAAATCGGTAAAGTCCATTATTTTTTTTGAAGTAAAATATGTGAGAACTCACGACAGGAATTGAAAAGATCCTTGAAGCTAAGGTGCGCCTAAATATTACAAACGGGATAAATCCAGTAATCCAGAAAGATTAACATAAACCCCATAGCAAAAATCACTTTAACATCGAAAGAAATAAAGGAGATTGGACTATCTGTACATACCCTAGGCGCCTCATGGCAATACTTGGTGTAACCATAGTCGTCATAATCGGCTTATCACGCCATGAGAAAGCGACCTTTAGGAACAAGTATCCACCGGATTACGGGGATCTTTTTCCGACAAATTATTCGCAGATAGGGACCCATAGACCAAGCTGTTCGTTGGTTGGTCCTATCTGAACGAAAGTATATATGAGCCGACCACCGAATACGAATCGGTAAGTTGCTCGACAGGCGTAGCTGGTCATATGGCCACATACGTCTAGTCAAAACACGATTAGAAGGATCCATAACAGACAGGGTGGATTCCTCAGTGTTAAAAAAAATCCTGTCCCAAATTTCATTACAGATAAAATGATCCCGAGAAACCCCAAGCGACATAGGAACATATAAACATTGACATTTACTTTCATGTGATCCCAAACTTTTTTTTGATGAATAAAATTGTATAAAAATTAATTGTGTTTTTAAGAAAAATGAAGCAGATAAATTGAGATACCAAATGCCCAGCGAGCACAGGATTATGCTGACGCACTTCTCCGGATGGAAACATTCGCGGAGAATAAGTCTAAGGGGCAGAAATACTACAAACTCCTGGCAAACGATGTAAAACATTACACAAAGTTAAAATACATACCCCAAATGAGAAAATACTAATAGCGGACCGGTACGAAAAGCGTACGGAAATCAAAACCGCTATCCCTAATCAATTAAAAAAACAAATACGATGGCAAGACGAATGTCGTTACATCTGCTCAAACACGGCCATACGCTGAGTGTAAATATGGAGGTGATGGTAGCACATGCCAACACCTTACTCCATATAGCAGATGGCAAGGAATCCTAAGAGTGAGGGATGAGCACGAGTATGCCCCTCGATTACGCTCTCAAGAGAGGTACATCATGGGAAATTACAAGGCAACAACTAGAGAGTCTAACTCTTATTGTTCGGCCAAGTAATAATTTCCTCATAATTTGCATCGAGCAATTTGTGCCGGAACCCATGAACCCCATCCCAAAAATATAAATGAGCACCCATTCGAAGAGGCTTTGAAACAAGGACAATCGTGGGCAAAAGGAGAGAAAAGTCCATGCTTGTTCCTTTTCGGCCAGATTCGCAATAGGAGACGGATGATGCTCATTATCCCGTCCAAATCGCAATTATAAACCAGAAAGGACAAGTAGAAATGAATACCTACGTATGTCCTAGGTTCGAATAAAAATTGGCAAACGCCTCATCACGGAGTGACTGAGGATAGCAATTTGAACCAACCAGATCATTTCTGGGTATATCAAAGAATGATGGAGATTCTGAGAAATCACATCATCATAGGCTTAGGAACCTACGAAAACTAAAGCACCTAAGAGTGAATTTAAACGAGTTAAATGGAATACGCGATCTACGAACAAACCGAGTTTTCGAAAAGGACTTCTACGTGACAGCTAGCATTTCAAACGACAAAGGAGTTCGAATGCTACCCTGTGGAGATGATCGTGGAAGATACATTGCCATGCTGGTCGATGAAACATTTAATGTTTTCCCAGCTTGGGCAAAACTCGAAGAATGTTTACACAGATGCGTTAGAAGAAGTATACATCATACGAGATGTATAAAACCGTTATAAATCAATAGGTGGGATCATATAGCTCCCGAGGGAATTCCCGCTATATCCCACAAGAGTTGGACATTGATACAGAAGGACATTGTACCCAGAGGACCAGCAAAATACACTTTCGGAAACCCATCCGAATCAGACCTGTAATGAAAAGAACCATCCAATGTGAATACAAATACCATCAAGCTTCCACAATATCCGAAAGTAGACATACGCATGCCGTATTACTACCGGACGATAATAGCATGGAAGTTGATGAAGAACTACCGCAATGTAGTTATAAACTAGCAACTTCCGAAGGTAAATATACACCTCGTGTATTATTACCGGACGACACAATCCCCAGACGACATTACCCACATGCAGTAATTAACTGGCAAAGCATGACACACCACAAAAGCAAACACCCACAACCCAAACACCGCGGAAATACTGATTGTTACATCTTCCGAGGAAGATGCTACCCAAATAAACAAAGACTTCCCACATTAGAAGAGGTAAAGAAAGAGATGCAATCTGCAGTCGATAGAGTAGACTCCTCCAGATTCATACCATAT